>JACMZG010000022.1:52197543-52323445 GCA_018340805.1 Microvelia longipes
ATGGATAATTTAGGATTTACTATATTGGATTAATTTAAGATATACTTTTATGGATAATTTAGGATGTACTTTAATTGGATAATTTAGGATAAATGAAGGATAATGCTTAAAGATTATGCAGTAAGTACTCTACAGAATAAGAGGCTAGAAAAGTAACCATATCACATATCTTTTATAGAAAACTTAAAATTTAGCATCAAATAAGTAACTCACAGTGTATTTATTATATCTCGTTATTTCCAAAATAAAGATTAAAAATAGAGCATCATCCTGGATAGTAACTACGTTGTTTTCTAAATTTGATGTTATCAGTGTATTCTTTAGAACAATGCTTTTATTGTTATCTGTCAGTTCAGCGTTTTATATAGATATCTGCATTGTAAGCAGTTTAATGACACTGTAAACGTTTTTGACTTATGTTTATGTTAAGTTTTTATAAATTTCTTTCATACCATATTTTTGATAGTAGTGGATATCATAGAATTTATTTTTACTTTTCCTCATTTATACCTATAAGGTATATAGGAAAAGTATTGTGTTTGCGAAAAAATCCGACATTTATACCGTAGGTATAAATCCGGTATAAATCCGGTAATAAATCCGGTATAAATTTATCCAGTATAAACCAGGCTCAGCTATGCTATACGAGAAATTAAATATTCATGACGACATTAATCCTTAATAAATAATGCCCGTTAAGAGCCTACTCATAAAAGGTAACCCCAGCGGGAACTACCTCAGGTGATTGTGGCAACCCTTTCGCTCAAAAGAAAAGTATTAATCAAAAGACCCCAAGTATAATCAAAAGTCAGGGATGATTCATTCGGACAGATCTTGTACAAACTGAGATCATAACTTGGGATGCGAACCCCACACCTCTGTGATGTCAAATTTCAAAATGATTACAAACACTTCAATGACATTGACCGTGGTGGTGGTTAATGTTACTCTTATTCGCAACATATAAACTTATTGGAAAAAAATTAATGTATCATTCACGGACTCTATATCGGACCCAGCAGTCCTCAACTTACCTTAATATCAGCAATAATTATTTATGCCTTGTTTTCATGTCTTGTGCGTTTGTGCTTGAGAATGTTCCCAACAGCACCTTAAAATTTCTACTTCTAAGTTGTCAAAATCCACTCGAGATACATACGTATGTTTGTTGTATATATATATATATATTATATATATATATATATATATATATATATATATATATATATATATATATATATATATATATAATATATATATATATATATATATATATATATATATATATATATATATAATATATATATATATATATATATAATATATATATATTATATATATATATATATATATATATATATATATATATATCTACCCACCTACTCGTACTCCCGAGTGGCCGAGTCTACGTAGCGGCCCTTTTTCTTTTGCGGAAGTGTACCATTAAATCCGATAAAATTTAGTTTAAATAAACCACTTTAAGTGAAATATACTAGTATAACATATTAATTAATATTAACATAGATTAACATGTTAATAGATACATAAACACTGGGTAAGCTCTGTAAAAGAGTTACACGTGGTCAGTATTTAGATGGGTAACCACAGGGAATATCAATTGGCTAAAACAGTCAATTGAAATTTAAACATCTAAACAAAGTTAAAATTACTATATATGGTCTATAAATAGTCCTATGCTAATAAAACAAAAACGACACCCCACCTTTTCTAATAAATAGGGGAGCTAAGACAAACGACTATTTAGACAAGAAGCGCTACTTACGTAGTGTCGACAGAGCCACAAGTTTGCGTTCCATAGCTGTAACCTTGCTTGTACACTCTTAACTGATTATAAAACCTCTATTTTATTATACACTTGAAAACTAAAGCAAGATATACTCTTCCCCTCTCACGACCAGACAACCTGATAATTATTGTGATAGGGGAGATACATGTAACAACCTTACCGTAACAACAAACAACACTATACTTTCAACTTATTTTCTGTTAGAAAAAGTAAAAATTCTTAATCACTCAGCTTCTCACTTCCCTGTTATTTGTAAGACTGACTCAAATAGAACTTATTCTAGTTTATGTTTATTTAACGAAATCAAGTTTTGGAATTTCCTCAATATTTTAGGATGATAAAAACCCCTCAACTGCTTTTAGAAGTTGTTTGCTTGGCATAAATTAGGAAATACCCCATTTTTTCTTTCCCTCATTTATGCCTAACTATATAGGAAAAGTATTTATTTTAATTTTCCATAATTAGCCAAGGCCGATTAAGGCTTCACATAATTGTATAAAAAATATTACAAACAAAAGTTAATAGAAAAAATTGACATTAAAAGTAAAAAAGAAGTCAAAATGAAATACAATAATAGGCATTAAAAAGTAAAAAAGAAGTCAAAATGAAATACAATAATAGACATTAAAAAGTAAAAAAGAAGTCAAAATGAAATACAATAATAGACATTAAAAAGTAAAAAAGAAGTCAAAATGAAATACAATAATAGACATAAAAAGTAAAAGAAGTCAAAATGAAATACAATAATAGACATTAAAAAGTAAAAAAGAAGTGAAAATGAAATACAATAATAGACATTAAAAAGTAAAAAAGAAGTGAAAAATAAAATACAATAATGACATTAAAAAGTAAAAAAGAAGTCAAAATGAAATACAATAATAGGCATTAAAAAGTAAAAAAGAAGTCAAAATGAAATTCAATAATAGACATTAAAAAATAAATAGAAAAAGTATTGTGTTTGCAAAAATATCCAAATGCCTAAATTATCTACTTCTGGTGTTTTTAAGGCCTCCTAAGTGATTTTCACAAAGTTGTCTTTCTTTGTAAGTGTGTGTGTGTCTGTTATCATTGTAGTTTGCAGCGAATTATGCTAAAGAGTAGAAAATTTGTACGAAAATCAGTCTTCAGGTGTAGTTGTACTTTCCGGGATATATGTTTTGCGGAAAGTTATGCGATCGATTTGGATTATACACGCAGCCATGTATAAGGCTAACATATGTGCCAAGTTTTATTTTGGCTCTAATCCAATTTGATTTTTTGCACCAATCCAATTGAAATAAAATAACATTAACTCAATTAAGAACATTCTTAGTTATAATTAGAAATTACATTCTTAGTTATAAGAACACTAACAATACGATAAGTACCATCCATTGCTTTGGTTGGATTATAAAAGTTAAGCAGGAACGAGCGTGGACAGTGCCTGGATGGGTTCCCCTGAGAATGAAACGGCTGTATTTACTATCTGAGGATGAGTGAAGCGAGTCCGAAGGCGTGTTGTCATGAATTTGGCGAATTGTATTTTCTGTGGACGAGCGAAGCGAATCCGATGTGATTGAGACGTTGAATCAGATAAATACGGCCCGAAGTCAATACAACCACTCTATAGTACGACACACGGCTAAAATCAGTTGACAGCGTGGGAGAATAGTGCTGAGGAACCAATGAAGTTAGCCTGATCATTGGCCCCACGCCGTGAACTGATTTTAACCGTGTGTTATACACATCTCTGATGATGACTTGAAGTCGAAACCGGTCAGTTATAATATCTATACAATATAATTGTGCGAGAGACACCTAGGAAATGTAACAAGCAAAATGCAATGCTACATCTGGGAACTGTTCCATCATTCGACATTTGTCATCATTGATGGCTCGACATAATGTCATGTCCCACTCTGTTTCGTTACGTCTAACTCATCAGGGCGCCGACAGAGCCTGAACTCACTCTGACCTTCAATTAATTCCGAAGAATATAATGTGAAGTAATTACCAGAGACGAGCGGTGCTCTCTTACCGCCATCATGTATGGCAAGCAAACATATATCATTTGATACTACCGAGTTTTGTAAAACATGAATAGTTGACACAATATAATTGTGCGAGAGACACCTAGGAAATGTAACAAGCAAAATGCAATGCTGTCGGCGCCCTGATGAGTTAGACGTAACGAAACAGAGTGTTGTGTTACTAGTTTTGACTAGTAGCAAACTGTATTACACAAATATAAGACTACTCCTGTAAACTCCTGTATCCTCCTGCAACACATTCATTTTTATCGACTAGATCAGATAAATTAGATAATACGAGCATCGTAGCAATAAATCGGGTACGGGGTACCTCGGAACTTTTCCCTAATCACATCAGATTCACTACGCTCATCCTCCCTGGTACGGACTACAGTTCGCCAAATTTATACTGCAACATGCCTTCAGACTCGCTTCGCCCATCTTCAGATAGTAAATACGTCCACATCATTCTCAGTGGTCACCCATACAGAACTGACCACGCTCAATGCTGCTTACTTTTAATGATCACTAATCATGGATATACTCAGTGCACTTATTTTTTAAGTAATGGTATACACTTTTACCAAATTTTAACTCAATTATGCCATTTTCCAATTTTTATAAAAAACGTGCACAAGTCATTTAATAAAACGTAAACTAATGCTGATGATGAGATGAAACTTGGCACATATGTTAGTCTTATACATAGTCACATGCGTGCCTAATCTAAATCTGATCGCATCATTTTTCCGCGTTTTTTTATTTTTCTAAACTTTTGCTGAGTCATTATTGCGGGTTAATGACGTCATAAAACATTATTTTGCGAACAGCACAACTACAGCGGTAGACTGTAAATTTTTGTACAAAATTCTCACTCTCTATCATTAATACACTGAGCGTTACGATGATAACAGACACACGCACATACAGAGAGACAACTTTGCAAAAACCACTCAGGAGGCCTTAAAAGCCTGAAACGGATAATTCCGGTTTTAAATTTTTTGCAAACACAATACTTTTCCTATATAAGGCGCGGTCGAATATCTAGAACGTTGGATCACCAATAAACTTTTTTTATATTTTTTTTCAAAATTTTCAGTAATTAGCCGAATTTGTGATAAATGAAGCCTATTTCCGTAATCTGCACGCTCTATTAGTTAATCTCAAAGAGTATTTATATTCACTCAACGATTTATTTTTAATCTAACTTGTTACATACATAACTACTGTTAGACGTCAATGTTGACATGTCAAAATATAACACAAAATATTGACGTCTAACAGTAGTTATGTATGTACCAAGTTAGATTAAAAATAAATAGTTGAGTGAATGTAAATACTCTTTGAGATTAACCAATAGAGCGTGCAAATTACGGAAATAGGGCTTCATTTATCACAAATTCGGCTAATTACTGAAAATTTTGAAAAAAAATTTATAAAAAAAGTTTGTTGGTGATCCAACGTTCTAGATATTCGACCGCGCCTTATACCTACGGTATAAATAAGGAAAAGTAAAAATTGAAAATTATTTTCGAACTTACCAAGTATTAAATTAGGCAATAACTTAATAATTACTCTCGAACTTATAAACCTTGAAGCATCACTGTCATTTCACTCTACAATTTCAAAAGAAAGAAATATACCATTTAAATATCCCATTTTCGTCTATTCAAATCTGAATTATTATTATAAGAATCGTGAGAAAAAACAGTTATTAACTTTAACTTTTCGGGTTATTATTTTACTGAGCTTTCTTGAGCAATTTAAAAAGAAAGGGTTTCTTATCATTTCAAGCCGTTTTTAACAGAGAACGTCGGTTTGGCTGCAATCTAAAAAGTCTTAGCGATAGAGGGCGGTACGAATATAATAAGGCACGAGGAAGGAATATTTTTAAAGATATTAAACGCAGTAAAGATACTCTTTTATATTTTAAGAAAATGAAAATTGGTGTATACTGGGTGGAAAGCGGGTGTTTTCTAATTGCCACCTTTCCCTTTTTTCCTTCCTTAAAGTTTTCTAAAAGGGCGCCTTTAGATGTTGAAAATTTAAACTTTTTTCCCTATTACTAAAGAAAAGGGCGTCACAAATTAATTTCATTGTTGTGAAAAGTTACTTCACCCTTTCAGACACTAACTAGATTACACTAAACAGAAGTTGACACATTTTCAATTCTTTCATCCAACTTATTTTCTTCTACATCAAGTGTCAGACATATTTGAGTTTTCATCAATCTTAATTAAATCTTAAAAATTGGTTGTATCCCAGTTTGGCTCAACTTCACCGCCATATGTATTGGAACATTTTACCTGAAATTGCATGTTTACTGGTTTTATCCACTCAAGATTTATTTTTTACTTTCAGTAATTTATTCCGTAGGTGTTTAGAAAAAGAATTGAGTTTGCAAAAAAATCCAAAACCGATATGAAACCGGAATTATCCGTTTTAAGCGTTTTTAAGGTCTTCTGAGTGGTTTTCGCAAAGTTGTTTGTCTGTATATGTGTGTGTGTGTGTGTGTGTGTGTATGTGTCTGTTATCATCGTAGCTCCCAGTGTATTTATGCTACAGAGTTGATTTTTTTTACAAAAATCAGTCTACTGCGGTAGTTGTGCTATTAGGAAAAATATTTTTTTAATACATCATTAACCCGCAATAATTTCTCAGCAAAAATTTATAAAAATAATAAAACGCGGAAAAATGATGCAATCGGATTGAGATTTGGCACGCATGTGACTATGTATAAGATTAACATATGTGTTAAGTTTCATCTCATTATCAGCATTAGTTCAATTTTTATTGAATGACTTGTTTACGTTTTTTAAAAATTTCATTAGTCCCATTAGCTATTCAGATCTCATTAGCCCCGTCTAGCTCACCTTCCACTATTTTTAACTATCTTACCTGACACTCAATAGACTTACTGCGATGTTCTGTCCGGGACAGTCAAACGGGAAGAGACGCAGCTAGCAACCTCGACATTAGAGTGCAGAAACCCATTAGAGAGCCCTGACCTGAGCCAAAGTTCTTTAGATCACCAGGAGGCGACTTGCATTCCCAGTCACTTACGTTTTATGGCTAGATCTGCCATGTTAGCCAAGACTAGAACCCTGTAAATTAAATCGAGAACGGAACCGTTAGAAAACATGAAAAGTGCCTGTGTTGTTATGGCAACATGGTGAATGAAATAGACTTAGAAGTATAAAATGACGAATCTTACCTTCGTTTGAAGGGTGACTATATAACTTTTATAGACTATCCTGCACATCATATTTTAACTATACTAAATGCTTGACGCCAAAAACAAACCAAAAATAATTCAAATGAATAAAGTTAAAGGGACATTAGGGGCGTTAACCTTCGGCAACGGCGAGGCTACAAAATTTCCTAACCTCAGTTGTGAGTGAAAATTACCGCCTTCTCAATACTACAAAACTAAATTAAATAAAATGAAGACACTATTTAGCCGAAATAAAATACGCACCAATCGAAATAACAAATTAAACAAGACTCAAAATAAAACTGTCCAAAATTAAAATAAAATAAATTTTCAAGGAATTTCCGTAAAAATCGCTTGGATTTTTAAATTTAAAAATTCAAACTAAAATTTCCGTTACGCACATGTACGAAATAACATTTTATTATCTGCATTAGTTTTGATTTTATCGATTGTCATGAATACCCTTGACATGTGTAATAACTTTCTTCCGATAATACGTTTGGTTATTTGCTAATATTGTGGCATTATGCCACTTAAAAACTTCTCGTAAGATAAACTAGAACAGGACAGCCTTGTGGCCTTGTTTTTTTTACAACCATTTTTTTTACAACTAAGCCAAAAGGCTATGAGCTTTTGGCCTAGAGTTTTTAAAGATTTTTTACTTGAGTGCCCATGATAATAATTTTAAATTTTGTTACTTTCTGTCTATATCTGTTTAACTATGTTTGTATTATTGCAAGAATTAGAGCATCCTAGATAAGTTAAACAAATAGACCTGTTGAATATTCCGTCTTATCGGATACTTGGCAAGAATATTTTATTAAATACTTTTTAATACGCTTTTCATTAAATCTCTCGAGTTTTCAAGTCTGAAACTCCTCTCCGTTTCCCCTCGCAAGGAATTCTTTTACAGCTTAAGAAAAAAACAGATGAAAAGAAAGGTTTTTAATAATGAAACATGACGGGGAAGGGATAGCTCACTACAGCTTGGCGGGATGGAAGAGCTCACGGCGGGAAACTTACCATGGGAATTCTAGGTACCTTCTCAAGGGAAAATAATTAACGAGTTAAATATTTACTTAATATAGTCTCCATCTTAATTAACCTTTTAAAACTTTATGGATGCAAAAAAATAAGTTTTAAGAACACAATTCTTCTTACCCTAACAGCTATTTTGAGCTGACTTAGGAATTATATGTTTAACTTTAATAAGTCCGTCGTGTATTGAAATAAGTCCGTCGTGTATTGATGCTGAAATGTCTCGGGTTTCAATCCTGGGACCAGGATCATTTCTCTTTACTGCCTGTTGTCTGTTAGACTAAGGCATCACAATGACCTGCATAGGTTGACTGTTGCAATGCTTTAATATTTAGATCAGACCTCTCAGTCCTAGAAGATTGGTATAAGAGCTTGTTGATCTAGACCTCTCCGCCCGAGAAGAGTGGTATAAGAGCTTGTTGATCTAGACCTCTCAGTCCTAGAAGATTGGTATAAGAGCTTGTTGATCTAGACTTCTCAGCTCTATAAGAGTGGTATAAGAGCTTGTTGATCTAGACCTATCAGCCCTAGAAGAGTGGTATAAAAGCATGTTGATTTAGACCTCTCCGCCCTAGAAGAGTGGTATAAGAGCTTGTTGATCTAGACCTCTCAGCCCTAGAAGATTTGTATAAGAGCTTGTTGATTTAGACCTCTCCGCCCTAGAAGAGTGGTAAAAGAGCTTGTCGATTTAGACCTTTTTCTTACTTAAAAACAAGGGCACGATACAAGTTTGGAAAACTGTTTTCAACTTTTTTCCACCCTAATTTTGTTTATAGGAAAACCATAACACAGCATATGTCATGGATGCAATATCTTTGACAGAGTGATGGTTCAATTAAAGAAAAGTTGACTGGGTTTTAAGTGCATATTTATACTTACTTGGCTCTACTTATTTATACACTTATATAGAAATACGTTAACACAGAACGTACGTATTATTATTCCTTGTAATTTCTTTAAATTAATTTTAATTGAAATAATTATATTAAACAAGAGGCCTCTTGACATTTCATGACATTTTATGTTTAGTTAAACATAAAATTTGTCAATCAATAAACCGGAGCTATGCTTGATAATACAAACAACTTTTTTTGTTTGTAAACCCTGCATAGTAGTATATGTCAGAAACATTTCAGCTTAATCTAATAACTTTATGAAGATTTATGATTTTTAGCAATGTTTGTGGGGTTATTACATACATACATACACACACAAATATATATATATATATATATATATATATATATTATATTTGTGTGTATGTATGTATGTAATAACCCTTAATCTCTTAATCGGAGAGCCCCCCCCCCCTCTTTCAAATACAAAATCTTTCCCTCCTCTCTCTATAACATCAACCTCATATTTTTTTTTAAAAAAACGGGCATTATTATTATTATCTGTGGCGTAGGTTTATAGAAAAAGTATTGTGTTAGGGAAAAAAATGCGACACCTGGATGCCACCGGAATTATTTGTTTCAGGTGTTTTGAAGGTCTCCTCAGTGGTTTTCACTAAGTTGTCTGTCTGTATGTGTGTGTTATCATCGTAGAGCCCAGTGTATTTATGCTAGAGTGTTGAAACTTTGTCCATAAAAAAGTTTACCTCTGTAGTTGTACTATTCGGAAAATAATTTTTGATGACGTCATTAACCTGAAATAATAACACAGCTAAAGTTTCGAAAAATCATAAAACACGGAAAATATGATGGGATCGGTTTGAGATTTGGCACGCATTTAGCCATGGATAAGACTAACATATGTGCCAAGTTTTTTCTCATTATTAGCATTAGTTTAATTTTTTTTAAATAACTTTTGTACGTTTTTAAAAAATTGTAAAAAAATCGGCAAATAATATAATTGAGTTAAAACTCGGTTCAAGTGGATACTTTTACGTAATAAATATGTTCACTAAGTTTCTTTTCAATACGACAAGTATATCCATGGTTTTTGTTGGATCATAAAAGTTAAGCATCATTGAGCGTGGTCAGTGTAATGTAATAGCTCCTAAACTGTTCAAGCTGGAATGATGAAATTGGTCTCGTGAGAAAACTGAGTAAATTTCCTAAAGGACATACTATTTTCTTTGTCAAATATTTTAAAACTACCACCCAATAATTTGCATGAAAAATGATTTCTTTGCAAATACTGAAATTTTGGAATTTTTTAGACGAAGTAAGAGGCGAGGAAAAGTTTAACAAAAAAACTTCTCTTATTATTGCCCATTACGAAAACCCAAACATTGTTATATATTCAATAGTCAAAAATTTTAAGTATTGCCGCTGGAAGTTGCAGAAATTGATAATTTTTGGTATTTCAGCATAACTCTACGATGCTAAGTAAATGGTACACAAAATAAAAACTTCAGTGAGATAAATAAACTATATATAAACTATGTAATAAACTCGTTAGAGAATTTTGAAATTAGAAGGGCCCTAAAACACAACGGAGATGATTGTTTAAATGTGAGACTGACGGAGGGGGCTCGAGTCAAGCTTCAGCGAGTTATATTAAACCTCCTTCAGTCAAACACTAAGAATAAAAAGACTCAACATCTCACCGGTAACTTCCCTTTCTTATTTAATTTATTCACATTTATCTTATTTTTTTATATTTTTTATATTATTGAGTTATTATTTTAATTATTATTTTATTTTATTTGTTTTTATTTATTTGTTATTCATGGATTCGTTTCGTTTTAACTCTCTATTATTTTTGATGTTTTTTTTGGACCTTTTATTTAGTGTGTTGGGATTAAGTTAAGTTATGGTATTTACTTGCTTGTAGGCACTGAAGATGGCATTATAGCCGAAAGCCGGATCTGCTCAGAGTTAATAAAGCTTATTGGTGGAAAGACGAAGTTGCCGTTATGAATATTGTACCCAAAATAATTGTAAATCTCTAAAACTGGGGGAAAGAGTGGTTTTAGAGAAATATTTATAGCAATAAAAAATGTTTATTTTACCTTTTAGAGTCTAAAAATTTCATTATTTGTTAACTTTCGAAAAAAAAATATTTTGTTAAAATAACAAAATAACTTTTGATTCACTTTTATACCACGACAAAAATTATCAGTTTTTCCTACAATAGCTTAAAATTTTTAGTATTGAATGTATACAAATGTTTTGGTTTTCGTTAAGGGCAAAGATAAGAGACATTTTTTCCATTCTTGGCTAAACTTTGGCTCATCTTTTACTTCCTCTAACCCCCTACCATAAAATTCCGAAAATTCAATTTTTGCAAAAAAATAATTTTTCATGCAAATTTTTAGGTAGTAGTTCCAAACGTAAATTCTGACGTAAATAATAATTCATCCTTTAGAAAATTTACTCAGTTTTCTATCGAGACCAATTTCATCTTTGTAGCATAAACAGTTAAGAGCTATTATCGATTTTCTGATGCCATTTCAAATAATTTTTAAAAATATTAAATTTGACCTTGTGGGAAAACATTTGGAGATCAGGGTTATACTATAAGACATATTTTGTTCCCCTTGAGGAGTAATATCACTTTTTTCTTTGGTGAACACTTAATATGAAACACCCTGTATGTATACTTAATCAGTGTCCCTCTTTAAAAAAAACTACCTCCCCCCCCCTCCATGACTTAATCTCATAAGGTCATTTTTTCCTTTGTAAAGTGCCGATAAAACCATTGCTTGTATGTTTGTCATGTTAACTTGATTTAGAGTCAATCTATTAAAGAAGCACTGTCATCACAGGAATCAACAATATCACCCTTAAAGATTTTAAAGTAAACATCATCTAGACAGCGAGGGGTAAAACATATCAAGGTTTTACATATATTGCTTACAATTCCACGGGCCAGTGGAGCTTTAGAATGTATCATGTGTCTTCATCAATATAAATAAATAATTATTATATATATATATATTATATATATATATATATAATATATATATATATATATATATATATATATATATATATATATATATATATTATTGTGTGTGTGTGTGTGTGTGTGTGTGTGTGTGTGTAAGTGTGGGTGTGTTTATTATATGCAAGCGATGTAAGTTTTCAATCTGTTATGCTACTAACTTGTCCTGTAGCTATTCTAATTTTGATGAAGTCTAAAACAGTTTAGCCAGGTTTAGACAAAGTGTTGAGGGAAGTGAATTCAATATGAACTTGTGTTGAGAGAACTTGTCAAGTCCAAATCAAGTAACAAAGTCACCCTTCTCTTTAGCTATGGAAGCGACACGGGTTTCTACTCGAGTTAACTTTGAATCATGCAAGCTTTGCACAAGTTAAGGTATCTCCCTCGACCTTTCATTTTTTCAAACTTTGTTACCCCCTATACCGTTTTTTTTCTCGACGTAGAAATTTAATATTCACTGTATATCTTGCTATATGTGTTGTAAAAACAGTTCTTTTTTACTTATATAAAGAATAACATAACATTTGCTTGTATCAAGTTCCAGTGTTGATTTTTTAATGTTTCTTTTTTTTGTCTGAGAGTTTACATGAAACATCAAGAGAGTAATTTCCTCATGGTGAGATCAAAACTCCTTTTTTTATTTTTTTGTAAAAAGCACTTTTAAAAAGTGATTCCTGTTTTATGCTTTATTTTGTCCTCTTGTCACCCGCTTCTGAATACCTTTTGATTTTTTAAAGGTGTTAGTTTGTACAGAGAGAATATTACAGCCATTCTATTACTTCTAGAGTCGCCCAAGCTTTGTCTTTTTCAATTATTTTTTTCACCTTCATCCTTCCATAAATCATTTTCATATACTACAGTTATGAAAGGACATAAAAAAATCGAGTGCAGGCTACCTCATAAGTTTTCCATACCATGTAATATTAGCTACGCTCATCTAAAACACTTCGGATTCACTTCATCAATAAAACCTTCGGTTCGCTTCAATCGTCCTCACTTAAAAACACTTCGGATTCTTCACTTCAATCGATCGTTTGGGATTCGCTTCATCGTCCTCAAAACACTTCGGATTCATTCAATCGTCCTCATCTAAAACACTTCGGATTCGCTTCAATCGTCCTCTAAAACACTTGGGATTCGCTTCAATCGTCCTCACCTAAAACACTTCGGATTCGTTCAATCGTCTCATCTAAACACTTGGGATTCGCTTCAATCGTCCTCACCTAAAACTTACTAAAAAAATCATCTTTCAACAACACAATTAACACACTCATCCATTGGAAAGTTCAGGGCCCTAAATAATAATAAATCTTTTTTTTTCATTAAATGTTATACAGATAAAACATTAGTAAATTGTCAACATCTTAAGAGTAAGTTAATAAAACAAGTATACTACATGTTCTAAGAGCTAATCAAGCTATAGTAATCGTCATAAATTAAGCCTCTTTCTCATTTGTTTTGAGTTTTTTGTAAAAATACTCACTTAGTGGAATAATAAGAGTTTTCTTCAAGATAATTTTTAATATATTTTTAAATTATTTTTCTGGTAGATATTTTATATTTTCTTCTAAATAATTAAAAAGTTGAATTCCTAATATACTATGTCCCACTTCTGACTTGAATAACCTATGAGTAGGTTCCATCATCAATATGTTTTTATTTTTTGTATTATAATTGTGAGTAAGATTAATTTTATTAAATATATTTACATTAGTTTTTATATTGACCATATAAGGGCATTTATAAGCTCCATATAAGGGCTCTTAAGCCATTGATGGCTCTGCTCTTAATATACCTGGTCAAGGCCCTAAAGCAGCAGAAAAGGACCTTCAGAGATAGATATTTTGTAAGTACTTAGTTATATATCTCGCACAATTATATTGTGTCAACTATTCATATTTTGCAAATCTCGGTAGTATCAAATGATATACTTAATTATTCTCACTTTGCTACCTAGATCATGGTCCTATAAGACCCCTATTCTCTATACCTTAAACAAAGATGTCCTACAATATACCAAGGTCACAAGGAGCCCTTAACATTCTTGATTAGGGCCTTTAAGATAAAACATAAAATAGTTTAATAAAAGATAAAGAAGCCTCTCCACAAAAATATATTTTCTATAGCAAAGCGCTTTCAACTAACAAGAGGTCATCATCAGTGCTAGCCGTTGAATAAGAGAGGGTGATAGATGAGTCTTATAGATCAGATATCAAGGATATGAGTCTATTGATATCTGATCTATAAACTCATCTATCACCTTCTTTATTCAACGGCTAGCACTGATGATGACCTCTTGTTAGGTGAAAGGCGCTTTGCTATAGAATATATTTTTTGTGGAGAAGACTTCTTTTTCTTTATTAAGATGAACTCCATTAACGCTACCTTAGTTCTTTAAAATGTTTAGTTAAACATTATTTTAAATGAAAAAACTAAAGTTTGCTTAGGATTATTTTATACTTACTTATTTATTTTATTGACTTAAGATTATTTTAGTTTATTTAATAAAATAAATAAAATTTAAATGATAGTAATTTATTTAACTTAAATAAATTTAAAATTTAATTTAATTTGATTAAATAATAAATTATTTGTTATTATCTTAGGGGCCCTTGAGATTTAGGTTTGGGCTCTTTTAGGGGCCTCCTCGAGCTGTTTTGGTGCAGTCCGCCACTGCTGGGTGATACGATGATATTACAGACACAGAAAGACAACATGGTAAAAACGACACAGGAGGGTTTAAAAACATCTAAAACGGAGAATTTAGGAAAAATCAGGGGTCAGGATTTTTACTGCTGACTCATTACTTTTCCTTCACCTTATATTTGACAGTATAAATGATGAAAATAGAATTATTCCACATCATTTTTAGCAATTTTTTTTTAGCCTCTTTAAATCGGAAGGTAAGTTTGCTCTAAATTTAAGACAGCGCAGTAATGTAATTTGTAAGCTTGCGCACTTGGTACTAAGCATATGCTCAGTACTTAGAGCTACTTATTATATTGTAAGGACTGTTCCGGCCTTGCAGAAGTGGAGAAAAGAGGTTTGAAATTCATTTTGACATTCTAATCCATTCTATTTCTATTTTATCTTTTTTTCTTTATCCTACCTACTCACTCTATTCCTATTCCTATCCTTCATTATTCTAATCATACTATTCTTTCGATTCCTGTTCCTATTTCATTCCTTACATCTTTGTCTATTCCTTTCTAACTATTCCTTATTATTTCTATTCTACTTCTACCCTATTATTCCTTTCTATTCTTCCTATTCCTATTTTCCTATTCCTAATCTATTCCTATTCCTTTTTCTATTCCCTACTTCTACACCTACTCATACTCATTCTCACCTCCTATTCTAATTCTATTATTCTATTCCTAATTCCTATTCCTGTTCCTATTTCATTCTTTACACCTACTCATACTCATATTTCCTATTCCTAATTTAATTCTAATCTATTCCTATTCCTATCCTTTCCTGTTCCTATTTTCTATTCCTACTTCTAACCTACTATACTCCATATTCCTATTCTAATTCTTATTCTAATCCTATCCTATTCCAATCTATTCATATTTCTATTCCTATTCCTACTCCTTCCTACTCCTATTCCTATTCTTTTCCTAATTCTAATTCTACATATTCCTATTCCTAATCTATTCCTGTTCTTTTCTATTCTCTCTTACACTTATCATTCATATTCCTATTCCTATTCTAATTCTAATCATTTTCCTTTCCTATCCTATTCCTGTTCCTATTTCTATTCCTACTCTACCTCTACTCATACTATATTCCTATTCCTATTCTATTCTATTTCCTATTCCTATCCTATTCCTGTTCCTATTTTATTCCTTCCTACACCTACTTAACTATATTCCTATTCCTATTTAATTCTATCATTTCCTATCCTCCTATTCTGTTCCTATTTCTATTCCTACTTCTACACCTACTCATACTCATATTCCTATTCCTATTCTATTTATTATTCCTTTCCTATCCTATTCCTGTTCTATTTTCTTTCTACTTCTACCCTCTTCATACTCATATTCTATTCTATTCTATTCTATCTATCCTATTCCTAATCTATTCCGTTCCTACTTCCTATTTTCCTATCCTAATTCTAATTCTAATCATATCTATTCCTATCCTATCCTGTTCCTATTTTCTCCTACTCTACTCCTACTCCTACTCCTATTCCTACTCCTAATCCTAATCCTATTCCTACTATTATTCTTATTCTTATATTAAAACAAAATTATTTAGTATACTTAGTATACTTTTTACTACGTAAAGTTATATACTTGCACCAAATTTCAACCCAATTGGATTATTTTCCGATTTCTTTTAAAAGACGTACCCAAGTCATTTGATAAAACTTTAACTAATGCTAATAAACAGATAAAACTTGGCACATATAATAGTCTACATGCGTGCTAAATCTCAAATTGATCGCAACATTTTTCCGCGTTTCATGATTTTTCGAAAATTTTACTGAGTCATTATTGCGAGCTAATGACGTTACAAAAAATATTTTCCGAATATCACAACTACACCCATAGACTGATTTTTGTATAAAGTGCCAATTCTTTACCATAAATACACTAGGAGCTACGATGATAACCGGCACACACACACATACAGTCAGACAACTTTGTGAAAACCACTTAGGAGGGTTTAAAAACGTCTGAAACAGATAATTCCGGTGTCAATTCTCTTACATAAATAGACTAGGAGCTACGATGATAATAGACACACAGACACATACAGACAGACAACTTTGAGAAAACTACTCAGGAGGTCTTAACACCTAAAATGGATAATTCTAGTGACCTCACGGTTTCGGATTTTTTTGCAAAAAAAATCCTACTTATACTTTTCTTATATAAGATCTACGGAGATTAACAATGCAGGATAATAATCATTTATTGTTTAAGATTTAAGTTTAATAGACTGAGAAATTGTAATTAGTGTTTCTTATTAAAAATTAATTAAGAGGAAACTAATTGTTCTTAGATTCACTGAGGATGCCAAGCATCGCTTGTGCGAAAGCTCTGATGCTGTCTTCATTATAATTTTTCCTAATTTATTTAATCATTAAAACATTTTTGTGCGGGTCAATCTAACTTTTTTAATTTTCTAGGGGGGTCAAGTGTCCCGTTAGACAGAACCCCCCTTCAAACGCCCATGAGTATGCCACTTATATAAACTAGTAATAGGACAAATTTATACAAAACAACACCCAAGTGGCCGCGAAGCGGACCCCAGCACCGACGCCGCGTATAGGTCGAGGCTTAAAGTGCCAAGGCCTAGGAACCACCAAGAGGCCAAGACCTCTTGTTTTTTAATAAATCCGGTATTAACCTTAAGTTACAGGTTTTTAGGTCATCCATAACATTAAACAAATATCTATCTTGTTTTCGCCTAAACCAAGCTGATTTCTTAATTTTTCGATAAACCCCTGAGGAGTGACGGGTATTGGAGGGAGTGCCGTGTACTGGTGCTTTCACCCTTCATGGAAAAATGAGTTATTTCTCTAAACAAAATACCCTTATAAGATCATTTTTTCTTCGAAAATTCGCTATAAACAAAGTCCAAAAACACGACAAGTATATCCATGATTTTTGTTGGATCATAAAGTGATAGAAATTGACCATGAATGCATAACTAATAAAACTTAGTAATAATAACACCACATTACATTGTCCATACAAGACTAAACCAACATAAATATATTTTTCATTATAACAACAATTATTTGTATCATAGCAACAGAATTTAATATCAGTGTTGACATAAATAGAAAGAACACAACTTAATAATCTAACATAAAAAGTAAGCAGCATTGAGCGTGGTCAGTTCTGTAAGGGTGACTGCTGAGAGTTGTACGGATCGGATGCATTTACTATCTGAAGACGAGCGAAGCGAGTACGAATCAGGTAGCAATCCAATGTGATGAGGAAAAGTTCCGAGGTACCCTGTACCCGATTTTTTATATTTTGTTAAGGAATGATTACAATAAAAACAGGTACGAATTAAACAAATGACAACCCCTACTTTGTTTTAGTATTATTAATTTTTATGAACATTAATGGTTTGGTTGTAGAAGAAAAGCGAAAGAAAGTGCAAAGATGAGCTAATAAATGATTCAAGGTATAAGGAGTAGGTTATATGTGGGGTGGATGAGTCTTGCTGAGACCTGGCCCAGGATGTTGAGGGTTAACAACTCGAGCACAGGGTCTAATTCTTTCCCTTACACACTAATAAGGGGAGTAAAACGTCTTATAAGCGAAGTGAAAGGGGTGAGAACAACCCTTAGCCGGGGCAGGAAAGAAAAGGGGAAAAAGTAAGCAGATCTTTCCTACACTTTCAAAAGAAGTAAGAAAGAAAAGAAAAAGTTTATAAGAAAGCGCCTGCGTCAAGATTTCTTTTTTGCCTTCCTTCAGCGACATTTTCCGGGAGCTTCGAGGGCGATAAGGATAAGGGGAGGAGGACGTATAGGGGTGGACGGGGCTCGCTCCGCCCCCGACAATCCCGCGAGCTTTTTATTCTTCCAGTGTGCTTGTGGGGTGGCACGCGTTGGGGCCGGCCAGGCATGAAAGGCAGTTGCCCCGAATCGAATTACGGCGAACTGACTGCCGAAAAATTTGCCGAACGAGCTGTAGACGCCTTGTTAGCGGAACACCCGGGCGAACTAGTACGGACCGGTTCCCCTCATGTTGTTTGCACTGTCTTACCCGCTCACTGGAGATCCAACAAGACGCTACCTGTTGGATTCAAAGTGGTGGCACTAGGGGATGTTTCCGACGGTACTGTGGTGACGGTACGTGCTGGCAACGATGAAAACTACTGCGCCGAACTTAGGAATTCTACGGCTGTCATGAAAAATCAGGTCGCCAAGTTTAACGATCTGAGGTTCGTTGGCAGATCTGGCAGAGGTACGATTGATCAATTTCTGTTTTATTGTTTATTAATTAATAACTTTATAATTAAAACACTGTATGTTTAAAATAACATAATATTTTTTAGGTACAAATTATTAAAATTTTGTACTATTAAATTTTTATTATTTTTTTATTAATAAAATTAAAAGAATTATTATTATTTTCATAGAATATGAAGACTTCTTATAAATATTGTTTAACTGATTTTTCAGTTTTTAGTTTTAAAAATTATAATTAATATGAATGAAGTCATATTATAAAAATTATATCGTTGAAACACTGGGTCCGTGGCTGAGGCCAGTCTTAAAGCTTTATTTTTAAAAAATATATTGCTTCATTTTGCTTGCTCCAGTGAAATGAAGCATTGTAATTACAAATTGTTAAAAGACTTTAACAAAGGTTTACCACATAGGTGTGAGGTTTGCTCAGTTTCCGCTTCGGTTTTGTGGTGATTAAATTATACTTCATCGCCTTACTTATTTGAAACTTTACTTTACCGTGGCAACCTGTTATCATTTATTTTATATTTCGTACGATCAATTTTACATGAAATACCAAGTCATTTATTTATTGTTTTAAAAAAATATTTATGACGATGGCGTAGGCCTCTTGTATAAAGAGGAGCTTTCTTCTCTTAGTTGGAGAGATACCCTACAATATATCAACCTTTCCAGGAGATTCTTGGTAGAGGTGGTGTAGGCTAAGAAATCGGGGCTGGCAAGAAGGGCCCAATAACGTGGCCTATTTGCCTGGCTTTGCCTCCCCACCCTATTACTACTACTACTGCTATTTATGACGATTTAATGGTGTTGATCTATACCTTTGTATTCTCTGTAAGGTTCCAGAGTTGGAGATTTAACGATTGCCATCGTCAGAGTATTTATGACGATTTAATGGTGCTGATCAATACCTCTGTATTCGCTGTAAGTTTCCAGAGTTAGAGATTTAACGATTGCCATCGTCAGAGTCGTGACGACGATGCTTGGGTGAATAATATATTTTGTGCAGTTAAGTAAATCAGTCGTTTTGAGACAGTTTAATGATTTCGTGACAGTTAAGTAATCCAGTCGTTTTGAGGCAGTTCAATAATTTCGTAACAATTAAGTAATTCAGTTGTTTTGAGGCAGTACAATAATTTCGTGACAATTAAGTAATTCAATCGTTTTAAGGCAGTTCAATAATTTTGTGACAGTTAAGTAATACAGTCGTTTTGAGGCAGTTCAATAATGTTGTGAAAATTAAGTAATTCACTCGTTTTGACGCTGTACAATAATTTCGTGAAAATTAAGTAATTCAATCGTTTTGAGGCAGTTTAATAATTCAGCCGTTTTGAGACAGTTAAATAATCCAGTCGTTTTGAGGCAGTTCAATAATTTTGTGACAATTAAGTAATCAGGTCGTTTTGAGACATTTAACAAATTTCGTCATTTTTTGACTGTTAGTTATTATGTGACAGTTAAGTAATTCCATCATTTCGAGACAGGTCAGTCTTTTTGCAGCAGTTCAGTCATTTTTTGGCAATTTATTCATTTTGTGACAGTTAAGTAATTCATTCACTGTGGGGCAATTAAGTCATTTTGAGGTAGTTCAGTCAATTAGGCAATAAGTTATTATGTGGCTGGTAATATTGTTGCAGATAAGACAATTTTGTGAATTTTCAATAGAATCTTACGCTTATTGGCCCGGTCGCAAATTTCTGATTTTCTGACATTTCTCCTGAGTCATTATTGTGTTTTGTTGACGCCACACACATATCGTAAACATACGTCAATAAAAAAAGGCCTTCCGCCTCTTTGGCACTGTGCAGCGTCGCATTGGGGGCCGGTAAGTAGCCGCTTTGTGACCACATGGTGGTTGTACTTCATCGGATTGTTTCTAGTTTATATAAGTGGCTTACTGCTACGATATAAGCGAATTTTCAAATGTATTAGTCTAATCATGAAGCCATCGGCCTTTTAGCCGCTGCGTGGCCTCGGCGCTGGGGTTCGCTTTTTGTCCCCAGCGCCTCCCTGTGTACTATATCAGTTCGTCATATTACTAGTTTATATAAGTGGCATACTGTCATGATATGGCAAATTTTCAAATGTATAAGTAAAAATACGTGATTTGTTTACATCATGTCAGTGTATGACATAAAGTTTAGTTTCGCTTGACATATTTATGTCAATTAATAAAACTAAACTAATACTGATAATACAATAAAACTTAATATATTTGTGAACCATACATAGTAGTTTATTGAAGAAAATATCCTCCCAATCTTAACACTGTAGAAGAGTTGTGATTTATTGAAATGTTTGCGGGGTCATTTTTGTAGGTTAATGACGTCATACTTATTTCATTAACATTAAGGTTCGGGACATTTACAAGATTGATTTGTGTATTAAGTTTCGTTTCGATCCAAGAAAGCGTTCAAAAGATATCGCGACTCTCATGAAAAATCACTTCCCCGCTCTAGGAAGAGAAAACAGTGATACCAAAATAAAGTGTATATTTTGTTATATTATGTCGGTAGTGAGTTAAATCAACTGTTTTTTGATAAGCTTATAGATAAGGTTATTAAAGGATAAAAAAGGTTATAAAATGTGAGGTAGGTCACATGTTCATTGACTAACTAATCTTTGTAATAGAGTTTGGATTTGAAGATAAAATAGTTATTTACGTACCAAGGGAGGAAACAGAGTCATTACGCCCCGGTTTTTTGTTGGGTCTTGAGGTGTAAGCCGAGGGAACCATTATGCTTAAACCATTTATGTTTTTATTTTATTTAAATATACAAGCTTTAGATTATTTAAAATCTTTAACTAGATACTCACAACAATAACACTAAATACTCATAAAAATCACAAAATTGTCCTTTACACAACAATTAAGTAAAAAATTAAAAATGAATCATAGATAGGTTGGCTTGCTTAGTCATTCAATTCAAAGTAACAGGAATGTCAACTTAAATTTTACTTTTAATTTAGAGAAAACACTGATTTATATCCGTAATACTTCCCGAGCATAGAAATATATACTAGAGGAGGCATAGCCTATCTCAATGCAATGAAAGACCTGATACAACTTTTTGGGGATATTGAAACCTCCTCTAAAAGCGTTTAAGGTTTTAAAATATGCATTAATATCGGCATTAGGCACATTGTTTGTGTTTTAATTTGTATTATAAACGCTCTACTATATAAGTTACTGTAATTTTGTTCTGTTTATTTGATTATATTGATTGTCGAAGGTGGTCAGGTTACTTTTTCAATAATGCAAAATTTAACCAATAGTTATATATCTTTATGTTCCCGAGCAATGAACAAATTCATCAAGTATTAATATAAATAAATAAATAACCATTTATTGCACATTACACATTAAGAATACAATTTTACAAAACATTTAAACAATTTACAATTATTTTATTTGACATGCGCAAATTGGCATTGAGCCGTGGTGCCAAGTATTAATATAAACATCATCTTCGTTTCATTTTATCTTTTACTTATCTTTTTTCTTTTTGGTTGTAAAAAAAGTTTTCAGTCAATAAATAACTGCAACACTGTCAAAAATAATTATTTTAGACCAAAACAAATAATATGAAGAAACAAACGAAACTATTTGATTGTTTACTATAATACGACACACGGCTAAAATCAATTGACAGCCCGCCAAAATCTCAATGCTTTCAACCCTCTTTTTTTAATAAAAAAATCCCTTCTTTTATGTAACAAAAAAAATTCCCTACTCTGGCAACACTGAAAGTCAGGTTATGTTTTGAATTTTATTATTTGTTTTTATTTGATATCGTATTTTTTTTTATTTTTAAAAATTATTTATTTACTTTTTAAGAAGGAATATTGTTGTATCTTATAAATTTATCAACTAAGTGTTGCTTTAAATTTGTTCGGGAAGTATGAATTAAGTGGAGTTAAAGTTGTTAATTACGTTATGCAATGGATCATAATAGTTCTTCGATAAAAGTTTGACGATTTAAATAAATTGTCAGCTATAATTACTTTTTTCCAAAACAAACTGCTTTTTTGTGTCAAGTTTGTATATTTGAATGCGTATTGTTTCATATTATAAAAATAATATGACACAATATGCATTAAAGACATGGCATTTTTTTAAAAAAAATGCTGTCTTTTGGTTGACAGAGCACAGAACCTGCGCTGTACTCAAATAGCAAGAAATGCTTGAAGAATACGTCAATGTCCAAGTGTCAAATATAGGCAATCAGTTCTTATTACAACTTCGCAATAATTGGATGAATTGAACAGATTGGAATGAAACGGAACTCGAACAGATCAATATGCACAATGAGGGAAATAAAAACGACGCGAGGTTACAAATATTTACAACCAGTGTTGCCTTTTTATGATTTTATTTACGAAAAAGGTATTTTTTTATACCGAGGTTGGCACGAGGTGGAGGGGGAAAGAGCGGGGTCGGTCTGAACCAATTCTTTCCCTCACAGATTTTTGGCGCGTGTCAATTGATTTAGCGTGTGTCGTACTATAGTTTTTTGGTTCACTGTTGAATTAATTATAGTTAAATACAGTTTAATGGCGTGATTTGTCTTTACTTGGCTATAATAATTGTAATAGTTGATCTAGTTACTACGTTGTTTACCTAAAATACGCTAAAGATGAGGTAAGAAAAGTACTGACGCCATTTTTATTTCTGCTGTATTTAAGTATAAATGATACGTTATTTTTAGTTTAGACGTTGCAACATTATTAAAACACACTAAAACAGTAGCAGATATCATAAAAATGCATGCATGTTTTATAAATGTATTAATTAATGCCCCGGTTTATAGTAAAACGATAAAAAAAATGTTTCCCGGACTGGATTCGAACAATGAATCTTTGGATATCAGTCAAACAGTAGGGCGGAAAGTGATTTACTTTCCGGCCTGATTTTTGTTCCCTAGTTCCCTCCCTTATTTTCACAAACAGGCCGTAATGCGGTTTTTTCCTCCCTGAAAATAAAGGCGGAAAATTAATTTTTTCTCCCTTCTAGAGGAAAAATATTTTACTAACAGGCAGCTATTGAAAACTAGTCAACTAGTCGTTGATAATATTAAATGCGCAACATGGATCAAAGCATATCCGCTCTCGGTTTAATTTCTTCAGCTGTGCCTCAAAAAACAAAAGTGAACTTACCTCCCTCGGCAAGTATCGGGAGCCGACTAATTGATATCTCTCAGTTAAAAGGCCTCGAAGCAAATACAGTTTTCTCTTGTAGAGAAAATTGAATCTCCTGCGAGAAAACATGCTTTGATCTCTTGATACACAAATAATAATTTTTTTAATGTTTATTTTTGTATCTCAAAGTTAGGTAACTGCTGAGGTAGGAATCAGATTCATTACTGAGGCAGATATTATATTTATTATTGATAATATCAGATTCATCAGATCATTACTAAGCAGATTTATTATGATAATCAGATTCTTATGAGGTGATATCAGATTTATTACTAAGGTGATATCAAATTCATTACTGAGGTGATATTAGATTCGTTACTGAGGTAGATATTAGATTTATCATTGAGGTATATATCTGATTCATAACTGAGATAGATATCAGATTCATTATTGAGGTAAATATCAGATTTATTATTGAAGATATCAGATTTATAATTGAGGTAGATATCAGATACATTACTGAGGCAGATATTAGATTGATTACTGAGGTAGATATCTGCTTCATTACTGAGTAGATATTTAGAGTAGATATCTGAGTAAAAGATTCATTTGAGTAGTATTTAGAGTAGATATCCTGAGTAAATATCAGATTCATTACTGAGTAGATATTAGATTTATCATTGAGGTATATATCTGATTCATAACTGAGATAGATATCAGATTCATTACTGAGATAGATTTCAGATTCATTACTGAGATAGATTTCAGATTCATTACTGAGATAGATTTCAGATTCATACTGAGGTAGATATCCGATTCATGATACTGAAGATATCAGATTTATCATTAAGGTAGACATTAGATCCATAACTACCTAGTTTTCTGCAGGTCGCGAAGGCTAATTTTGACAATAACATGCACGGAGTTGGGAATGAACATTGCCTTTGTCTGTTTTTCATGCATTAACAATTACCCTGCTCTAGGACTAAGTGACTCCAATGGCTTGTTAGCTCTATGCATGAAGCCATCCCCTGCCACCCTTTTACTCTCAAATTTGATTATTGTTTTCCTTCAATTCCAAAATTCCTGATTCTTAACTACTTAACTTAATAGAAGCACATTTTTAATAAATAAATAATGTTTGTGTAATGTACTAATTTACTTATCATGAGTTTTGTACGGAAGTATGGACAGAAGTATTGGCATGAGATGCAGTGCAATAACTATCAATACTTATTAGATATAAGCAAATTTAAATGTTCACTTAATATGAAAATATTTTAGATTGAACTAACTAGATTATAACATAGATATACTTATATCTATGTAATAATATAAGTATAAGACAAACAGAAAATCTAAGTCAAAGCAATATTATCAGAATTCATTTTGACTTTATGGATTGACACGTATAATTGAATGTAATCAATTCACTTATTTTGAACAATTAATTTGAATCCGCCAAAATCGTGGCAATATGCCACTAATAAGAACTAGTAATATGACAAATTAACTCGAGCAGTGGCGGACTAAGCAAAAAAGGCCCAGGGAGGGTTCGGCTTAAATGGGCCCAAAATTATATCTCAAGGGGCTCGATGGGGGGGGGTCGCTTCTCAGATGGGTCTAATTTTAACTAGAGTAGTATTAATGATTATAGCAATCTTAATTTAATTTATTTAACTTTAATTTCATATTTAATAAAATTAAATCGAATTTATTTCATGTAAATAAATTAAAATAAACTTAAGTAAATAAAATATAAGGAAGATAAATAAACTTAAGTAAATAAAATAAATAAGGAAGAATAAAATAAACTTAAGTAAATTTAAGTTTTTTAAAGAAAATTACAAAAACAAAATTAAAACTATTCTTATTGATAGACAATATAACACATATTTAAAATCCTTATAAGTCGAAATTTAACAAAAACTTATTTTAGTGGGAAATAGAAATATTTCTTATATAGATATATATGTTTAAAAGAACATAGTACTGAAAGATAGATAACTAGATGTTTCTTTTAATTAGTATAATAAAACAACATTCTCTTTGCAGCACAAGAATAATATCTTACAGCAGAGAGTATTTTCCTATATGCTGATTGTAACTGATCTGCAATATTTATGTAATAAATGAATAAATTTGCATGTTTCAAAGAATGTTTAATTGTCATTATTTAATCATAGAGTCAGTATTTTGTACTTAATTTATTTAAAATAAAGGAATATTATAAAAAAAAATTATTTAAATGAAATTTTTAACTAAGCTATTTTAAGTTAAATCTTAAGGGCCCTTTCGTACTGCTCTAGGGCCCTGATGAAGTATGTTAAGGGCCCTTTGAGGCCTTAGTCTTCCGTTTGAGACCTTTAAAGGTCCAAGTATAAATAATGGGGACCCTAAAGAACCTAAATTTAGGTAACACATTGATTATATTTAAAAAACATTTGTCTCTAGGAGGTTTTTAGGCCCTATCCTAAAGTATTGGGCCCCTGTGACTCTTGAAGATTAACTAATTATGTTAATCATTTTTTGATTTTTGTTCTTTTTCTTTAAGTTTATTTTTGGCTGAGAATCCCAAGGAGGGCTGCCGCCCTCGCCCTTAATGGCCAGACAGCCTCTTAACACAGGACAACAATGTGACTGTGATGGATCGCGGGGCCGCGAAGCAGCAAAATTACAGAATCCTATTTTGTTGTTCCTCACAAAAGCTAAATAATTTTTTTATTGAATTAAAACTCTAGAGCAGAAGCAGCTATATTATTAAAACATTTAGGAAAAGTTTAAACTAATTTTTAAAACTCTTAAGTCCAGATTTTAAAGTTTAGTGAGGAAAAGACTTGTAGCGAAGTTGGAAGTATTCTAACCGGCTGAGATGGGGGCTGGGGATGGACTTTAAAATGTTTTAAGGTGATTTTCTTAATCTCACTGGATTGCTCAAGTTAAGCGATTTACTTTGTCTTAGCGTTGCTGAGAAAGAAATTTAATCTTGATTCATCTGTGTGTTTGTTTTAAAAAGTATTAAGAAATTAAGAAGTTTCTAAAAAGGAAGGGGTTGTAAGAATAATTCCCTTCGTTTCATTTGTTTTAAGTAAATAAGTTCTTTTACCTTCATTGAGGAGTTTTTAATTCATTACTGTTACTAAGCAATACAGAGCATTTATTGCTCTGTTAACTCTCTCAGTTTTTGGGAGTCTGAACTCAATTTATTACTTATTTCGTTCACACACGAGATTTGGCTGTTCACACAAGATTTTTCAGGGTTCCCTTTGTTCAATTCACACCATTCACACGACGACATGGGGGGAGGGGAGTTAACCCCCTAGGAGGTTGAACACGGGTTTGAACCCCCTGCCAAATCCCGCTTCTAAACAAAGTATCTGTTACTCAGCAATACAGATCATTTATAGAAGTCTGTACCTAATAAATTATTGTAGTAATAATTTAGTACAATAAATAAACATTTAGTACAATAGGAATAATTTAGTAATTTAGTAAGATTATGGAATTGTATTCCATTCACTCCATACATATAAAGACGAATGTTGGATGTCATGCGATGTTTTTTTGCCCATATAAGGCTAAATTGCTTATATATTTTAGTTAAATTATTATTTTAATATTGTTTTAAACGAAAAAAATAAATCCCTAAGTATCAATTCCGAAACGCTAAGTTAAAAGTATTAATAATTGTAGTACTATTTTAATTATTAAATAATATTTATATAAAATAATAGGCTGGGAGCACGGCAGTGCCCCCGCTAAGTTTAGCGGTCACTATCAAAACCGTCCTTAACTGGAACAATCTTGCAGCTATTTTCACCTCCTCGTATCTTTTTGATGAAGGACATCAAAATATCATTCAAATAGCAACTAAAAGATCTTGTTGAGCTGCCCCATTCTACTGAATTTCATCTCTTTGCCATTCAAAGGTATTAAGATATGGAGGCTCAAAGTTAGGCAGTTATGACACTCTCTCACTTGTCAAAATTCTAAGGCACTTCTAGCAAACGTAGGCACTTGAAATTTGGTAGATAGGTAAATGTTGATGCAAAAATCAACAAAATCTAATATTTGCAATTCCTTCTGCCTAATATGTTCTACTTAAGTTAAAAGGTAATCCTAACCTCAATTTCACGTATAAAGAACAATTTTGACAACTAGTGCTACCTAGTAGAGAATTTATAACCACGAATATTGAGATTCATATTTTGACAAAACATAATATATGATATTTTACGAAATTTACCTAACTAATGTTTAATTAAAGTATACTTTAATTAAACAACGTACATTGGTGCTGTTTAGTTATAAATTAATGGTGTAATATACTGAAACTAATTATTAATTTAACTATTTTTTGGCGTATTTTTATAAGGCATAAGTTTCAAGCTTACAAAAAGATATGAAATCAGAACAAAAACACATGCGTGTAAAAAAAGGAGCCAAGTCTAGCGTAAAACGTCGTGATATGATATGATTGTATAAGCTAAACCAAAAGTTCCTAATAATACTTGTAAGTATACGAGGTCATGTCTGTTTCACATTGTGACTTAGCCATTACACAGCACACACAGAAGTCCGTAGTGCGCTTATTAAATAGACTGAATGTATTTTTATAATGTATGTCTACACTATATACTAGACCTCTTAGTAACAAACTATCTCAAGCTGCGTAATGGCCAAGTTCACAAAGTCAAACCGCAAGATCTTGTATATTTAGGATAATTCAGAACTTTTGACTTGGCTTATCCGATGATCTCACAACTTTTTACGCTAGACTTGGGTCCTTTTTTACACGCATTGGTTTTTGTTGGGATATAAATTATAATATAAATGTCATTGACAAATTAAATGCAGTTTAGAACCCCATAACTAACCCCCGATCATAAAGAAACCCTTAAGCTTTAATTAAATGCAGTTTAGAACCCCATAAGTAATAGGCTGTGTATTAGCCTAACGTCTGTCTATTTACCTTACGTCTGTCAGTTCATATATAGTCTGTCTATTCACTTGATGTCTGTCTGTTCATTAGATGTCTGTCTTAACACCTGAGGTCTGTCTGTTCATATATAGTCTGTCTATTCACTTTTTTTTTTTTTTTTTTTTTTTAAATACCCTTTATTATTTATATTTACATACATATTACAAGTATAATTATAATTTGATAGGTAAGCCCTCCACTAAAGATCAATAAGCTTGATGTCTGTCTGTTCATTAGATGTCTGTCTTAACACCTGAGGTCTGTCTGTTCATTAGATGTCTGTCTTAACACCTGAGGTCTGTCTGTTCATTAGATGTCTGTCTTAACCCTGAGTTGTCTGTTGTCTGTCTATTCACTTGATGTCTGTCTGTTCATTAGATGTCTGTCTTAACACCTGAGGTCTGTCTGTTCATTAGATGTCTGTCTTAACACCTGAGGTCTGTCTGTTCATTAGATGTCTGTCTTAACACCTGAGGTCTGTTGTTCATTAGATGTCTGTCTTAACACCTGACGTCTGTCTGTTCATTAGATGTCTGTCTATTCGTCTGACTTCTGTCTATTTACAAGACTTCTGTCTATGCAACTATTTAATTATCCTACTGAGATGTCAAACTAGTATTCTTTTAAACGATTAGCGTAGTTTCTTTTTACAAAAAGTCGCTCATTAGCTTTATATCCTTTCTTTATAAATAATACAGTATGCCCGTCTTCAACACGAGTATTATTCTATACGTTGAAGTAGGGAAATAAAGAAGACAACTGGACACACACTGATTACCCTCTAGAGGGAGCTAAA
The DNA here is from genome assembly GCA_018340805.1 of Microvelia longipes. Taxonomy (NCBI): domain Eukaryota; kingdom Metazoa; phylum Arthropoda; class Insecta; order Hemiptera; family Veliidae; genus Microvelia; species Microvelia longipes. The sequence continues at coordinate 52,227,359 of JACMZG010000022.1, forward strand.
GGTCTACAAGACCCCTTCAAACATTCAGTAGCTTCTTTATCATTACAATAGCAAGAGAAAAAAGAATTTCTCCACAATCTAGGAAGAATCAACATAAAGGAAACAATTGCTCCCCCAGTATCTGTTCATGTGTTTAAAAGGGCGGGATATTTGTTTCCTCAATTCTTGCTCTTTTCCTTTTATTGTTATGAATTATAAGTTTCTTTCTGAACTGCCCTTTTAAGACAGGTTATAAAGGCATCCACAACTTCACATGTTTCCACAACTTCACATGTTTGCACAACTTCACATTTTTCACAACTTCAGTTTACACAATCAATGTTTGCACAAATTCACATGTTTACACAGCAAAATATTTTATGTACAAATTATATTAATGCGAACAAGCATTTATGACGGAAACATTTATTGCAGGCATTGTTGCAGAAAATTAATTATGTGCATACATTTTATTTGAAACTCTAGTCGACAGACTGATAAGCTAATAACCTTCTACTGAACTCGGATATCATTATTATTATTATTATTATTTCTACGCTTAAACCCGTAGGGTCGTATTAGTTTTTCTCTTAAGTAAAATCTTACTCAACTAACCCACCCCAGAGTTGGGTGTTCACACCCATTCACCTAGGAAGAACATCCTCCGTACATGGCACCATACTCTCATACGTCTAGTCCACAGTGTGCCTAGTTCATCTTGCCCAACCAAACTCTTTTCAAATTCACTGCTCTGGCTAATGTCGTGATTATCTCACAGTGTGCCAAGTTCACCTAGACCAGCTAATCTAGCTTGGCTCACCGCTCTAGCTAGCGCCGAATACCTGTCCACAGTGTGCTTAGTTCATCTAGTCTTACTAGCTTCTCAGATAACCTTAGTCTTACTTGGTCCGCTCCTTGTTTAACCAGTCTCTTCAATCTCATCAGCTCCTCCAACATCATCAGCATCACTCTAGCTTGGCTCACCGCTCTAGCTAGTCCAGCGCCTCTCAAGAGAGAACTCTAGCGACCCCGACGTTAGCGTGCTCAAAGCCCTTGCTTGACCTGGAAGTCTGAGTTCCGCAGTGCTACAAGGAGACGTTTGTTTTCAAGAACCGAGCACTTCGTTCCTACTCAATTACGTTATTCGTGTCACAGGCTTCACTTGAACTTACGGACAAACGAAGGCTCAGTATATCTTTCCGACCTTCATCTCCCCCAGCCCGCAGTACTTTAACTTTTTGTGAGTTGGGAGACAACGGAAACTTGGATCCAGGTTGTCTCGGATGAAATAAGAACCAACCGCATTAGCAGCCTAGGAAACCACGTAAAACCTGGCCGGGGGAATTGGGTTGACCGGCCTTGAAGGTCCTTCTAACTTTCAAACCTCTTGGTTTGTTTATACCAAATTGCTTGGGCAATATGAGTATAATTTGGCAACATTTTTTTCATATTCCCTCACTGGTTAGGCGGTATGCACAATGCCCGATTTCCCAAATTGCCCGCACCTTATGTTTTTATACAAACATATGTGCAGTAAAATTGGGTTTCGAAGTTAAAAAGCTCTCTGAGTGAGATATATACCGAGTAAACAAGCTTCTTGCAGCTATGCCTCGCCTGCCCTCTTTAACATTTTTTTTATAATTATTTGCACCATCAAGATGTTGAGCGAGTTCTTATCTCGTCTTATTCTTCTTTATATAAAGAAATATCAACTTTTCTAACGAAGTGTTGTATGTCTTACATGGTTATTGTTCTATCACCGACGCCGCGTAGCAGCCAAAAAGTAAAAAAAAAAACACTGGCGTTTTAAAATAGTTGTTATGAGATATATTACTAGAGAGGGCTTTGCTAATCTCAAAAGTTTAAGTAAGGAACTTCTTCTAAACATCTTTTTGGGGACGTCAGGAGCTCTGTGAAGCCTAATGGAAACCTTCTATAATAATGTGTTAAGGTTATGAATTGCTATCAACTCTGGTGTATTTCTGTAAATCACATATTTATCATGTGTCAGAAAATATTACGTAGTTTGAGTCTCAATTTTATAATTTGAATGAATTGAATATTTTGTTACCTTCTAGATAGATTGTTAACTTAATAGATAACGTAGCTAAAGTATTAGTAAAGTAAAGTAGTCGTCAATTGTTGTACAGGTTTAGTGTGTAGTACTTTATACTATGATATAACTTACTGCAATGTTGCCTTTCTTTTCATTATGTGAATTGTCTCTTGAAGTAGGTAATATCTATAACTATCTAGTAATAATATTTTACTTCTCTCCTAATAACCTACTTTTCGTCTCTCAGAACAATATCCAATCAGAAAGAAGCAACTGAAGTAACTATTTCAATATTTATTTTTCGTCAAAGAAGATCTCTAAATAGTCTAGATTCAGATCATACAATTTTAATCATTTTTCCATTAGAGCAGCACTTCTCCCCTCCTTTCTAATTACCTTTATCATTCATTAAAAAAAATGCTTCCTGATTCATCATCGAATTTCTTTTTACATTTTAATGGTAAAAATACAATTCCCTTAATTCCCAGTGGGAGTTCAAGCTACACCAAGGTTTTTTTTTCGAACCCCTCAATCTTAAAGTTTTCTAAGGGTGGGGAGATGGAGCTGAGCGAGTAACATCATCATTTTAAGTAGCCTTTACCCCTCGTTTTTTTTAAAGTTACTTTCTGTGCACTCTTACCATCTCAAGTATTTTTTCTCTATTATGCAAGGTTTCGTAAAAAAAATCTGAAGCTGATTTAGCAGTATTGTGTACCTTCAATCGTATTTTTATACTTAGTTTATAAAATCTTGGCTCTTGACAATCCTTCGTCGAGTTTAAGAGCATTTTTATTGAGATATTATCTTCAATTAAATCGTTGTATACTTTTTACTTTTCCTCATTTATACCGGAGGTATATGGAAAAAGTATTGCGTTTGAACAAATATCAATGAGTGACTGAGTGTGTGTTTGCTATTGTCGTAACTCCCAGAAGGTTAACAATAGAGAACTTAGAACTACTGAAAGGAACTTAGAACTACTGAAAAGAACTTGGAACTACTGAAAGGAACTTGGAACGCTAAAAGAGTTGGAACTACTAAAAGGAACTCGGAACTTCTGAAAGGAACTTAAAATACTGAAAGGAACTTGGAACTAATGAAAGGAACTTAATACGCTAAAAGAGTTGGAACTACTAAAAGAAGCTTGGAACTACTGAAAGGAACATGGAACTACTGAAAGGAACTTAGAATACTGAAAAGAACTTAGAACTTCTGAAAGGAACTTAGAATACTGAAAGGAACTTAAAACGCTAAAAGAGTTGGAACTACTGAAAGAAACTTGGAACTACTGAAAGGAACTTGGAACGCTAAAAGATTTGGAACTACTGAAAGGAACTTTGGATACTGAAAAGAACTTGGAACTTCTGAAAGGAACTTAAAACGCTAAAAGAGTTGGAACTTCTTAACGTTTGGGTTTATAGTCGGGAAAAAATGTTAAGACGTCATTAACAGTCATTAATGACTTAGCTCAAATGTTTAGATCATTTTGACTTTTCCTCATTTATACTCACATATTTATCATTTATATTTATAGGTATTTAGGAAAAGTATTGTGTTTGCAAAAATAATCCGGAACAGGGATGTTGCCAGAATTATCCGTTTCAGGCGTTTTTAAGGCCTCCTGAGTGGTATTTGCAAAGTTGTCTTTATATACAGTATGTGTGTGTGTGTCAGTTTTCATCATAGTTCCCAGTGTATTTATTCTAGAGAGTTGACAGTTTGTACAAAAATTAGTTCACCACTGTAGTTGTGCTATTCAGAAAATAGGTTGTTTATGACGTAATTAACCTGCAATAAAGACTCAGCGAACATTTCAAAAATTATAAAACGCAGGAAAATTATGGATCCAATTGAAATTTGGCACGCATGTAGCCATGTATAAGACTAACAAACGTGCCAAGTTTAAGATTTAAATAATAATAAAAATTTAAATTTAATTTTACCGTTACCGGTATGAGGCACTTGAATCAGTGATTTAACAGTATAATATCTAACATAATTAAGATATTCGCAGAAATTATTGAATTGGAATGGGTATTTCTCGAGTAGAGATTAAATGATAAAAGTCTACGTTAGATTTGTGTAGTGCGTTAACATACAAGTGTTCTTATAGTTTTATATAATAGCGTAATCTGGGAATTCAGAACCGATATTTCATATGTTTACTAATTTTACATCATCAAAGTCTTATTAGCATGCATTTGATGGCAATTCAGTACCTCAATAGTCAGTGGGACTTATAGTGATATCCTAAGTTGCTGATTACTGTTGAATGTTGACCAATATGAACTCATTGATTTCTTCAATTCGTTAATTCTTGATGTTTATCGTTTGTTGATCAGGATCAATCGAAAATGGATTTCCAATGTTAACCTAAACATGTTAAACTAGGCTGAAGTCTCATTTAGGAGAACTCTCTTGTTTATCAGTTGTAGATTTCTTATTACAAATTATCAGATATAAATAATGCTTTATGCTTATCATGCATAACAAGAGACTAACCCAAGAAATGATGGGTCTATCGATCGTTTAACCTTTCCGATGTCCTTTATTTGTTCTCCGAAGTTCAATTTCATAATGTATTATAATACTACACTCGGCTAAAATCAGTCGACAGCCTAGGAAAATAGTATTGAGGAACCAATAAGGTAGGCCTGATTTGAAATTGAGGGCGTTGTTTAACATCCATGAATAACCTCATTGGCTCCCTCGCATTATTTTTCCACGCTATCAACTGATTTCAGCCGTGTGTCGTACTATAGTAGTAGTAGTAATATGGGGGAGAGGTAGTAACTACCAGACACGTTGTTGGGCCCTTTTTGCCAGCTCCCTAAGATAGTGTTCTACTCCTTTTAATTTCAAGCGAAGGTATATTTCATCTAATCTAGACAGAAGAGCCCTGGATTTCTATGGTTCCTTTCATGCTTTTTTCAAGCAATCATACATATTTTCACTGACTCTTATAGTCTAGTGAAAACTAGGAACAACACGTGTCCTCGCTGTTAAACTTAAATTCCATACACTTTAAACTACAAGGCAGACACACTATAGTATTATAATGAATCTACTATGAGGGTCCTAAATTTTGCCTATACCCAGTTTCATTTAGGGTAAGGAATCTTTAACGTGTACCTGACAACGCTCAGGCTCGAGACCACCGGCTTTACGTCCCTTCTGAAGGACGTGGTACGCAGAATTTTGTATCCCTCTCATAAAAATCCTAGAGGCCCGTGCTAGGATTGAACCCATGACTAAATAGACTCGGAAGTTATAGTCCATTTATTGTGTGTATTGGCCGCGTACCTTAACCACTAAAACACGGTTAACTCGTGCCGTACTATAAATTCTTTGGTCTTTAATAATCTTAGTCAAACTAAATTTTTTAATACCTAGAAATTAAACCAATGCTTTGGGCCTCTTAAGTAGGTCCTTTTTGGAAACCCGGGAAAGTAATAGGACATTCTCCAAGCTGCTATTTATCTTTGATGTGAATCCATAACAAAAGATTATATGCTGATGATTTAGGTCTTCCGTTGAGGACAGCGACATTCGTCATGAATGTAGATGGCGAATCTGACGTTTCCCCTCAACTGTGGGAGACATCTTCCGGGATCAAGAACATCATGAATCAAAACAAAATGTCTAGATCACTAAACAGTGTTGTAGTTAATCAGAACCAGTTCAGCTTCTTATAGCATTGTGTTTTCATCCATAATGTAATAGAGATGCATACTAGAGGGGGTATAGCCTATCTTAATACATTGAGAGGCCTAATAAATCTTTTTGGGGCTCTCAGGGGCTCTGTGTAACCTCATTTAAACCTCCTCACAGAGGAGGTTATAACAAATCAGTCGTTGTCGTATTGTTTGGGTTTTGATTCCTATTATAAACGTTGTATTATATAAGTTACTGTATTTTTAATATTTATTTCATCATACTAATACTCAAGGGTGTTCAGGTTACTTTTTTGATGTTTCAAAATTCAACTGATAGAGCCCCTCTAGTCGTAATATCTCCATGATAAAGATATTATCATAAAAGAGGCTATTGATTGAATTTTGAAACATGGAAAAAATAAACTGGTCACCTTCGACTGACAAAATAATCAAATTAAAAGAAAAGTTACTTATATACAAGAACATTTAAAATATAAATCAAAACACGGAGAGTTTTTTTTCGGGAGTGACAGCGATAAAAGGCAAAACAGCTAAAGAAAATTATTCCTACAGAAAACTAGGCAAAAAAGGATTGAATAAGTACAAGTTAGTCTTAACTGAGTGAACAGACGAGGTGAGTATGACTAGCGAATAAGCCTCCAGACCCCGGAGGTCGGGGGCACAGGTACCTCAAATGAAAATAATTTGATTGATTTTGACATGATCTGTCAAAATGAACATAACTTAAAGGGTAAAAAAAGAGAGGACGTAGTAGCTTGCAGAATGTGATATTCCCGCAGCCCCAAGGGCTAATCTTTACGTATCTAGTCGTTAAAGAGAGCTGATGGATCGTCTTTTCAGTACTGTTTCGCTTTTCTTATTGATAATAATAATAATAATAATATATAAATGTGTTTATTTCCACCAAAATAATACAAATACAAATTACATAAATATTATTTTACACAATATTTGATTATTTAAAACATATTGTTACAAATATATTTGTGTTTAGTTAATAATTTGGCGAGGGCCCTCAGTAGGAGTTAAAACACCTAGAGCGGGGTCCTGTCTCAAGATAGTGCACATTTATTATAAAATATTTTCATGTATATCAATGTTATTAAAATTATTATTTATGTTAGTCATTTTGATATTAATTAAAAACACGTCGTTCATTGTTTAGTATCTCAAATTTTTCTTAATATGCGATGCTTTAGGTACTTTCATTAAAATATTGGTCAAGAAGGCATTGATTAACAAGTTTCTTAATATGTCTATGGTTTTTGACTTTGTTGTATTTTGATTGGTAGTTGATTATAGTATATGGTCAAGATATGATGCATGTCTCTGTTTTCTTTCAGTTTTACATAGTGGTGTTTGTACAAAGTTAGTCAGTTGATCTTGTTTCATAAGTATGTTTTAATATATCTTTGTTGTCAAGTTGATAGTATTTTATTAGAACTGCTTTCTTAACTAATAATTCAACAGGAAGGACTGTAAAATCACTAAAAATTTGTTTGGACGAATACCTTTTTGGTTTTTTTAAGAGCTATTTTGAGAATTGCTTTTTGGGCAACTTCGACTAAGTTGAGGTAAGTGCTTGGTGCACTTCCCCACACTAATATACAGTAATTAATTAGCGATTCAGTTAAAGCATGGTACATAGTTTTTAATACTGCTTTGCTTGCAAAATCTCTGATTCTTATAAAAGCGTACATAGTTTTTCTTATTCTTTTAATTATAACTTTATATGTTCCTTCCAGCTAAAATGTTGATCTACAATTACTCCCAAGTACTTAATTTTTGTCGACTCGTTGAATTTCATTGCAATTACAGTTTAAGTTAAGTATGTTAGAATCAATTAAGGTACAAAGTGGATCATGAAGTTTAATTTTAAATGTTGGGGTGGTTGTCCGCGTTTGTCCAGGGAAAAAGTCATGTATTTTGTTTTTTCAAGATTCATAGTTAAACTGTTTTCATCGAACCACGTTTTCACCTGTGCCATACCACTTGTTGCCTTAATAAATACTTGGTTCCAATTGAAACCTCTGAAATAAAGTAGAGTATCGTCCACAAAGGATATGACTTGCATGTAGTTATTGTTTAGATTAAGTAAACTATTTATATAGATAAGAAATAACCAAGGCGAAATTACTGTTCCTTGTGGAGTTCCACAAGTTATCGTTTCTTTTTGACTTAAAAATCCCTTCAAGCTTAGTTTGTTGTTGTCTGTTTTCTAAATAACTTTTAAACATTTGATAACACTTGCCCATTATTCCCACTGATTTTAACGCATTTAACAATTTCTCATGAGAAACAGTATCAAATGCTTTTTTGACGTCTATGAAAATAGCCATTGATTTCATGCCTTTATCTAGGTCATTGATTATTTCTTCAGATAACTTATACACAGCATCTGCTGTACTTTTATTTTTCATATAACCAAATTGGTTGTTTGAGATAATGTTATTTGATTCTAAATGCTCGACTAATCTATACTTAATACATTTCTCAATAATTTTTGATATATTTGACAACAGGGAAATAGGGCGGTAATTTGAAGGATCTGATTTATCTCCTTGCTTAAGCAATGGGATAACTATAGCTTGTTTTAGTAAATCTGGAAAAACTCCTTGGTTAAGACAAAGATTACTTATATAAGTTAAAGGTTTAACTAAATTGTCTATTGCCTGTTTTAGATATTGGGATTTAATATTATCGATACCAGGAGCTGTGTCAGAATTCAGACTGTTTATATGATTTTTTATTTCTTTTTCTGTTACTGGTTTGAATGTAGAAAGTGGTACTAAAAACTCAAACTTATCTATATTTTTGTTTGTTTTTTTGGTGACTTTGATATTTTTAGCTAAATTTACTCCTACATTTACAAAATAATGATTTAACTTATCAGCTATTTCTTTGCAATCTGTAAAGGTATTATTATTATAATTAAGTTCAGTTATATTCGTTCCACTACCTTTTTTCCTGTTTAAGCATTCATTTATAACTTTCCAAGTCTGTGCTGAGTCTGAGTTATTTTTCGGTAATCTACTTTTAAAATAGTCTGCTTTAGTCTTTCGAATTAATTTAGTCAAATAATTTTTGTATTTTATATACTTTTCTTTTAATTGAGAGTTAAAGGTTGTTTATCCAGGGTCTTCCTCATCTTGTCTCTAATTCTTTTTGATGTTAGTAAACCACTTGTAATCCATGGTTTTAGTCGTTTATTTTACAAGTAATTTTAACTTGTTTCGTTTCTGTACAGTTGTTTATATGTTGTTGCAAAATTTGTATAAATGATGTGTGGCTTCCTGAGCTCTAATTATTGTGTATAAATGACTCCAGTCTATCTGTTTAAGTCTTTTGCTCCAGTGCTTCAGTATTTTACTTTAGTATAAGAGAAGTATTTCTTTGATTCTACTCCGTTATTGGTATTTTTTATGTCTACAGAGATTCCTATAGGATAATGATCCGACACTTGTTATGTAATATGAAAGGAAAGTATTTAAATTTTTCATTGCGCTTGAGGAAAATATGATCTATGCAAGAAGAAGTGTTATTTTCTTTTCTTGTGACACTATTAATACAACTAATAAAAGCTTGAGAGTTAAGTAAATTCAAGTAGTGGTTTTTAGAGTTAGAGTCTTCTAAAAGATTTAAGTTCATATCTCCGGCTAAAATATGATTCGTATATTTGTGCTGGTTGAGAAACGTTTCTAGTTAACAAGAAAATTGTCTAATGTAATTTCTGATGACCTATAATAGATGTGACATGAAACTCTTCATTATTTATTTTAAATTTAAGTAATAGACTGTTACATTCTAAAATAGGTCTGTTAACTATTTTTGTGACTTCGATATTACTTTTACAGTAAACTATGATTCCTTCAGCTATTATTTCCCAGATCAAAGTAAGCATTGTATCCATCTAAATTATAATAGCTGTCATAATCTTTCAGCCAGGCTTCTGTTAATATAATAACATCCATGTTTCTGTTTAAGTTATTTAGTAGCAATAGTAAACTATCATAATTTTTGTTTATTGATCTAATATTTGTATGAAAAAAATTTGTACTCTCTTTCTTAATACAACCTAAGTCATAATTTGTAATTATTGAGGTGTTCGGATCATTTCTATAGGAATCTAAAAACTTAGAGTTCATGGCATTACTGATGTTACTAGCTGATTTATACAGTTATATAAGTATGAATTTATTATATTTAATTCTAATGTTTTTGTTATATTGGAAACCACATTTTGGAACGTAATAGATAGAAGTGTTATGTCAATAAAACCTAAATTACTGAGTAAGTTTGACCCAACTTGACTAAAAATACTTTTTATTTGGCCTATTTTTTTAATTTTTACAGTTAAAAAAAATTCTATAATAATAAAAACTATTTGATTGAGATACTGAGGCTGCTTATCCTATAATAAACTTAATTCCGAAATTGATTTAATATATACAGGGGTGGTTCCGTCGTCTTTTCTCATAAGTATTTTTCCATTGGTGTACCAGACGTATTTATAATGTTTTTCTTTACCTGCTAATTTAGCTTTAGACAGAAGGTCTTTTTTTTTGAGAAAGGTGTTCTGAGATGAATACTCTCCCATCCTTGAAATTGGCGCTAACTTTTTTCAAGTCTAAGCCTGGTTTTGATGACTTATCTGGAGAAAGCGTTTTTCCTTTCCTCGGTACAACTCTTCCTATAAGCTTTTACCCACCGTTCCTTCTGCCATCTCCTTAAGAATTTAACCACAATTGGTTTAGGAACATCTTGGCGGAATGATCGCATTCTATGAGCAAAGCTTATATCTTCCTCTTTAACTGTACATCTAAAGCTTTCGCCACTGCATCCAGTATAGCAGGCACTTCTTCTTTCGGAGTTTCTGGTATTCCGTTTATAATTATGTTGTCCATTCGGTGATACTGATTTTGTTCCTCTATCTCTTCTTTTAACATTTTATTTTCTTCTGATAGTGATTTAATAGTGCTTAGAACGTCCTCGTATTTATCGTTAATAAACTTCATTGATAAGGATAACTCTTCAACAAAATTCTTTAAGGTTTCCTGCATAGTATTCTTGTATCTTCTAACATAAGCCGTAATTCAGAGGAAATGTTATCTGGTAAGTTAAGTCGAGGCATGGGAGGATGAGGGAACGCTTTTGTTGCACAAGATGTGCATTTCCAGATTTTCTTTGCCTCCTTCCTCATAATGCTAAACTTTTCCTCTGATATATTGGCACAGTGGTAGTCATATTCATTTCCACACTGAGAACATCTTAGAAAATTTTCCTGTGCTCCTTTATGTTCACAGGCTTTACATTGACGAACCATTTTTTAATTAAGAAAGATATAAAATTGAAAAAAAAAATTTTTAATTATATAGAGTATTAAGTAAAACAAATTTATTATTTGATTAAAAGAAATTATGAAACTGTTGCAAATCTATCAGAGTTTAATTATGATGATGTTAAAAAAAAACAAAACTATTTTTAAGAAACTATTATTGTAAATATTTAATGCTGATTGTTAAATCATTTATTTTTAACACTGTTTGAAATATTTAATTAATAATTACCACGATGTGCACTGTAAGGGATCTTGAGACGAACTGGATAAGCTTCTTGTTAATTCTTGTGGTTCGGTCAAAAACGCTAAAAAGTTAAGAGACGGTAGCTTACTGGTTCAGACATTTTCTACTGAACAGGGGGAAAAGTTGTTCAGAAATCTTCCTCGGAACATTCATTTACCTCTTACAGTTGAAGCGCACAAAACTTGAACTCTGTACGTGAGTTATTACTTGCTCAGACTTGGATTTGGTGTCACTTGATGAAATCAAAGAGAACCTTAGGTTCCATGGTGTGACAGATCTTTATAGAATAACAACTAAACGGAATGGTGATATAATTAAAACTAACTCTTACGTTCTCACAATGGCATTGGCAAAACTCCCAGAAAAAGTTAAGATCGGATACTATTCGGTAGCTCTCAGACCGTATGTACCTCTACCAACTAGGTGTAGGAAATGCTTTAAATTCAATCATGTAGAAGTTAACTGCCCTAAAGAAACATACACTTGCCCGGAATGTTCCGAAACCAAGCACGAAACGGAAGTATGCCCAAATCCTAAAAAATGTGTCAACTGTGGAGCTGCCCACTCTACTTTTGATAGAGCATGTCCACGATGGATTTTAGAAAAGAATGTGACAGACACGAAAGTGGTAGAACAAATATCATACTTGGAAGCCAAATGTAAGGTAATTACTACGCAAGTAAATCAGGCCCAATCGTATGCTAGCCACGCACTACCTAAACCAAAAGTAACTATCGATATGGCGATCCAATGTGATTTACCACCTCTAAAATCTTCATCCGTAACAACAGCCCCATCAAAGTCGATAAGCAAACAAAGAGAAGCAAAAGAAAAAAAACATCAGGAAAAACAAAAGGCAGAAGTACAACAGAAAGAACATAAAAAAGCCCATGAAAAAAGCAGCAACGTTACCACTAAGTCAAAAAAACAAAAGAAAAGCAACCCCAAAAAGGGAGTTATAGAATATTTAAAAGATCCTGAGAAATTTCTCAACACCCAAGAAGAAAGGCGGATGATGTGGGCTGATGAGTGGAATGTGTCCTCTTCAGACGATGCTGAAAATGATAGAAAAAGTGACAGTACTTTTTCCAGAACGAGTTCAACTTCAAGTAAGGGAGAAAAAAAGAAACGAAGAAGATGTACTAATAACTCCTATAAGACTTAAATAATTAATTATTAATTATTTAAGTGGTGAGCTAGCCATATTTACCTTTTACCTATCTTTATATTATACCAATCCTATATCACTAATTTATCTGTAATCTATATTTTCTATTTCTAACTAATTTATATTACCCAAAAAAAAAAAAAAAAAAAAAACACTAAATTAAATTAAATTAGTATACACTAACTAAATTACTAAATCTGAATTTACCATTTCTAATCAATTTATATTACCCAATACAATAAAACACATTTAATTAAATTAGCACAAATTAACTAAATTACTAAATATATATTAAAATAATCAATAATAAACAAAACAATAATAAAATGAATAAAGCTTTTTATTAATATATAAATAAATAAATAAATACAAAATATTCAATAAATACAAAATAAAATGTATAATAGTATGAGAATATGTTCTTGGAACTGCAAAGGCGTAAGAAGCCGGAGAGAAGATCTGAGAGTACTAATAGAAGAAACAAAACCTTCTGTAATAATGCTTCAGGAGACTCACCTACCAGATAATAGTCCGCTTAATATACCAGGTTACAAGACTTACCGGAACAATCCTGTCTGCGGTACTTGGAAAGGAGGGTTAGCTATTTTAGTTTCTAAGCTCCTACCGAGTCAAGAAGTTAACATTACAACACATCTTCAAGCCATGGCTTGCCGAGTTGGATCCGCGTATCCAATAACAGTTTGCAACTTGTATCTATCAAACGAAGACAATATTACGGCACCCCAATTAAAAAATTTACTTCAACAACTGCCAGGCCCCCAAGTCATAGCTGGTGACTTCAACGCCCATAATCTAATGTGGGGGTCGTCTAAAACAGATAACCGAGGGAAAATAATAGAAACGTTTATAGACGAGGAACATTTATTCATCTACAATGAAAACCAAAGCACATATTTAGATTCAAGAACAGGAAAATATGACGCCTTAGACATAGCCCTTAGCTCTAAGTCAATCGTAAGAAATGCGGAATTCAAAGTGGCCCCTTACCTATATGGTAGTGACCACTTTCCCCTCTATCTCACTATTTCACCAGAAGAACCGCAAACTGAACAACTACACCCTAATTGGTCATTCAAAAAAGCTGATTGGGAACTGTTTAAAAAAACTTTGAGTCAGTATCAACCGTGCAAAGATGATAAAGATGTCAATGAAATGTTAAACTCTATATCATCCTCAATTTTGAACGCTGCTGAGGTTGCTATTCCTCGCTTTCTAATAGGAAACGGAAAAACCTAAAGTTCCTTGGTGGACAAGTGAATGTAGAAGAGTACTTAGAGACAGACGTAAAGCTTGGTGGCGATTTAATAAAAACCCCACTCCAGGAAACCTTGAACTGTTTAAGAAAGCACGATATCAGAGTAAGAAAACGTTTATTCAAGCCAAAAAGGAGTCTTGGAGACAATATATATCTTCAATTAATGAAAACACGAACTCTACAGAAATATGGAGAAAGATAAAGGTGTTATGAGGAAAACGTCCAAGCATGGAAACACCAGTACTTAAAAAAGGAACAGATGTTGTAACAGAACCAAAGCTAGTGTCAGAACTTTTAGCCCACCATTTTGCTGAGGTTAGTGCTACAACGTCTTATCCCAAAAAGTTTCAAATTATTAAGAAAGCTGTTGAGAAAAAATATATAAATTTCGAATCCGACAACAAAGAATATTATAATACACGATTTTCGCTATGGGAATTGGAAACTGCCCTTTCGACTTTAAAAAACTCATCTTCTGGTCCAGATCAAATATATAATATCATGCTAAAAAATTTACCCAAAATATTTTACCAACATTTACTGAACCTTTTTAACGCAATATGGGAAAAGAATGTCTATCCTGAAAGCTGGAGAGAAGCTATTCTTATCCCGATAGCTAAGCCTGGAAAGGATCCTAGTCAAGAAGGCTCTTATCGGCCAATAGCAATGACAAGTGCGGTCGGAAAACTACTTGAGAAAATGGTAAACTCAAGACTCATGTGGGTTCTTGAAACAAGAACTGTCACCTCGTCAAATTGGTTTCAGAAAAAATCAATCTACGCATGACCACCTTGTAGCTTTAGATACATATGTCAAAAATGGTTTTGCTCGGGGACAAGTAACTTTAGGGGTATTTTTTGATTGTGAGAAGGCTTATGATCATACATGGAAGTACCAAATTTTAAAACAACTAAAGGACTTTGGATTCAAAGGAATCATGGCAAAATTCATTCAAAATTTTCTATCTAAACGTACTTTTAGAGTTAGAGTTGGAGGCGATTTCTCAGAACTACATGAACAGCAAAACGGTGTGCCTCAAGGTGCAGTTTTGAGTGTCACACTCTTCCTCTTGGCAGTTCACAGTGCTGCTAAAGAGATGCCTTCTTGTGTTGAGACTCTCTATTTTGTGGATGATTTTACAGTGCTCTTTCGCTCTAAAAAGCTTAATGACGCTACAAAAGTTATCCAGAGGTGTATACATAAATTACATAAATGGGCGAATAAAACGGGTTTAAACTTCTCTCCATCAAAAACCAAAGCAATTGTTTTGCAAGAAGGAAAAGAAAGGAGGTTCCAAGGCTTGTTCTTGCTGGTCAGCAAATACCTACTGTCAACCACGTTAAATATCTTGGTCTTTACTGGATAAAAAACTTAATTGGGAACGTCACATAGAAGATTTGAAGGCACGATGTACTCGGGATTTAAAGCTCTTGAATATCATCAAAGCTCAAAAGTGGGGAGCTGACAGAAAGACACTGCTACGGCTTTACAGACAAACAATACGATCAAAAATTGACTACGGTGCCATCGTTTATAGCTCAGCGAAGAAAACGATTTTGAGGCGCTTGGATCCTGTTCACAATTCAGGAATCAGGATCGCTACGAGCGCATATAAGACTAGCCCTGTAGCAAGCCTTCTTGTTGAGGCAAACGAGCCTCCTCTTCATCTACGCCGTCACTATTTAGTTTTGAAATACGCTTTTCGTAAGACCCAATTTCCAAAACATTATGTTACAAATAAACTCTTTAGTTCGCTACACAGAAGCCAATATGAAAGAAGGCCTAGCCTTAACAAACCATTGGGAGAGCGGTTCAGGACCTTAAAACGTTTATATCAACCAAGTTACGAGAATATGCCCCTGGTTGCATATAAGACCCCAGCAGTTACACTCGTATAAATCTAAAAATCAAACATATGAAATAACACATATACATAACAAAATACGAAATAAATATAAACATGCGGAACTGATCTACACTGATGAATCTAAAGACAACGAACTAACAGGATTTGCATTTGCAACAAGCTCAGGAGGTGATGGTCAATTCAAGGGATGCCCTCTTAGCTCTATAACGAATATTGAGCTAGAAGCAATAAAGAAAGCTGTCATGTATGCGATAGATAATGCCAAAAGAGAGGCTATTATTTTCACTGATTCTTCAAGTGCTTTAATGTTACTTGGAAAGCTACATGTACAACACAATACAGCAATAGAGATTCGGGAACTGATAGCTGAACATAAGATGAAAGTCAAGTTCTGCTGGATTCCAGGTCACGTTGTTATCAAAGGGAATGAAGTAGCCGACAAATTGGCAATATCCTCCATCCAAAATGGAGTTGAATCTAACTCGCTGATAACAATTAACGACATAGACCGTATCTTACGAACCAGTATTAACAGAAAATGGCAAGATTTGTGGAACAACACGGACAACAACAAACTCAAAATGATAAAACCGACAGTAGAAGAGTGGAAAACGTGCTACAGGGAAAAGAGACGTGAAGAAACTGTACTATGTAGATTGAGACTCGGACACACTAGACTTACGCATAGCTATTTATTTACAGGAGATAGAGAGAACCCTAAGTGTAGACTCTGCAATGAGTCTTTGACAGTAAAACATTTTTTGATAGATTGTTTCATACTTCAAGACTCTCTCAAATTTCATCATATACCATCTACAATGGAAGAAATTTTAGGCAATGATGAACTTACTATTCAAAATCTTTTTAATTTCCTCCTTGACAACGAGTTCTTTAACGAAATATAACCAACTCTTAATAACTAAACCTTAACCTTTTTAACTAATTTTATAGAACTTTAAAGCATTTTCAGTATATACTAATACTATTACGCACTTATAAATGCATAATATAATTAATATAAATAAATAAATAACAAATAAATAATACACAATAAACAATATATTAAATGAAATAATAAACAAAAACACTTACATAATATACTTGTACCAACCCTGTGTTTATCTTAAATTTAGTTTACCTTTATTCTATATTTGATTTACTTTCTTTATCTTATTATGATATTTAATCATTTTGACCTGCTCATCAGTGTAGTCTTAGTCTATTTTATCTGTTTGTCTATATAGAAGAGGTGCTGATGACCTTAGGGTTAAGCACCTCAATAATAAATAAATAAATCAAAACACAATAAATTTGCGGGAAACCAAGAAAATTGATTCATTATAACCTTAACTCAATCTTGGAGGAGGTTTTATGAGGTTTGATAGAACCTCATGAATGATGTTTCAGGCCTCTTAATGTATTGAGATAGGCTATGCCCCCTCTTGTATATATCTTTATGACGGACATAATCAGAGTGCAGAAAATGAAGTAATTGGTCAAATTAGGAACAATGTTTTGAGAAGATGCCGAAGATTTAATCATTCTTCATAGAGATATATACTAGAGGGGGCATAGCCTATCTAAATATTTTGAGGGACCTAAAACATCTTTTTGGGGCTCTGTGTAATCTCACTGGAACCTCCTTCAAGAATGAGATAAGGTAATAATTAACACATTTATTTTGGCTTCCCGCACATTGTTTTGATTTGTATTTTTAACGTTCTACTATGTATTTGACTGTAATTTGTACTGATTATTTGATTATTTGTACAAGTCAATGTGGTCATGTTACATTTTCGATGTTTCAAAATTATAAGTTCAAATAACTTATTGGGCCTCTCTAGCAAAACGTATGATTAATCATCTACATTGACGAGGTCACCCCCGGTAGACATAAGTCTTCAAAACAGATTCTAGACAGTTTATCACAAGAACCTTTTTAAGAAAACTTGAAGCATAAGGCAGTTTGCGAACCCTAAGTGACGAGAGTAATTGTAAATATACACTCTTCTTCAGATGTGAAAAATACATTCATTTCTCCATCAATAATATCTCCTTCCTTCTACTGCCTTATTTACAACCATGAATGCATCTAATATAGATAAGAGAGAGTATATGACATTTATCCGCCTCCGTGGCCGAGGTCGTTAAGGCGTTAGTCATTACACTGTCCTTTGACACCTACGGAGGTCTGGGGTTCGCATCCCAGGTTACGCTCCCAGTTTATATAAAATTATTGTTTAGATAAATTATCGCCAACTTTAGAATTCACTTTGAGCGTAACGGTTGCTACTACCACCGAGGTGGTTCCCGCAGGGGTTATCCCTGATGAGCCGCCAAGCTCTAAACGGGCATTATCATTATTATTATTATTATTATATGACATCTAAATAATATAAAATAAAAACCACCTTATAATAATTGAATGAGCATTAAAAAAAACTTTAAGAATAACTGCTTTGAATTTTAGCAGTTAAAAGTCAAAAGGTTCGTGTAAAATCAGAAAGCAACACTGCTTTATTTTGAAAACAAACTGAGAAAGATATAGCAAAGGGTTGAACTGGGAAGTGAAAGGGTTGGAAACCGCTGAAGCCGCTACAACCGCTACTGGCGGCACTTGATGGTGGTTATAACCTTCTCTCTGGGTTACCGCCACCGCAGACCTGGGTTAACCTTTCTCCAAAGTACCACAAACTCGACACAAACCAATAACAAGACTTGATATATATCTCTCTTAACCGAATCTAATTAACTCCAACAATAACATTATATTTTACTAATTGTTTGGAAATGAAAAACATAAATTGATTCACAGCAATGTAAAATTTTCCTATATTATTTGGATTTCTTTTCTACTCAAATTTATAAAAAAGAAAACTCCAGCCAATTGATATTTTATGAAAAGACTGCCATTTTATGGCTATCGTCATCACTACCTATTAATCACATGACGTAGCTATAGGTATATACCTTGTCTTGGACAGAGCTATAGGTATATACCTTGTCTTGGAAGGAGTTAGAGGTATATACCTTGTCTTGGAAGGAGCTAGAGGTATATACCTTGTCTTGGAAGGAGCAATAGGTGTATATATACCTTATCTTGGAAGGAGCTAGAAACGTAGTCTTTTTTGTAGGTTTGTTATACACACATGATGAAATTCTTAAACTGATTTAAAAGTTTTATTTTCCCCTAACTTGTCAATTTGATCGAACACCTTGATGTTCGATATAAGTCAAGATAAAATAAATAACAAGATGTTTTCTAAGAAATTTCCCCATGTTCAAAGGCAAAGGTAGAAATAGGGGGAAAAATTGGCTCAAGGTGTGAATAAGGATGTCGAGAAAAAAAGAAAATGATCTGGATTTCTTTCGACTAGAAAAGCTATGGAGGAGGGGGGAGACTTGGTAAAAAAGGTGACATCGTTAGGCGATTTCACGCAACGTTGGTTGGGGAGAAGAAGTGACGAGGACCCTCTCAGTTCCACGGCGTCCCGTCCGGTCCTTTTCCTTCGTCTAATCAAATCCCAGAGCTCTTAGTTATAAACTCTCACCCTTTATTACTAATTGGAATCAACAAAAAAAGGTGCTAAAGAATAGTCTAATTAATAGGATTACGTGATATCGAGGTTACCCAGCACAGGCGCGGCTGTTCAAGCAAACTTTAATTAAAAAAGGGCATGTGAAAGAAAAAATCAAAGGCTTAGTTTTACTTTATTAATTCTTGATAAATCGTTGAAATTAAATTTAAAGAAACGTGTTTCAAAAACGTTTTAATTGATAATCTTTGATATGTGATTATCCAGTAGAGCAAAAATAACTAGCCGAAATTAAAATTCGTGTACGGGGTACCTCGGTACTTTTCATCTCCTTATCGGATTCGCTACGCTTATCCTCGTAATTTGGACTCGCTTCGCATCTCCTTAGAATTTATGAGCTGTTTATTTGTTCCGTCCAGTATAAACCGAGGTTTTGCGCTTTTGCTAAGCAAAATGACGCGTGACACAGTTGAATGTGACTGTTATTATTTCTATTCTATATACATATATATTCTTATAGCTTTTGAACTTCGAGTAATATAAACAAATTTTGATTTAATTATTATTATAAAATCAAACCTATCGTGCATAAACGTTAATTGAATGTAACTAAATTTAATGGTGTCTGTTTTCTTTTATGATATTGTTTTAAGGAGGATGGACTGACTAATATTTACATATTCACTCTCGAATTCCATGGAAAATTATTTTCTAGTAAATTGAATCCGGCTCGTTGGCAAGGCTCGATTTAACTTGTTTACTAAGAGAGCTGAAATGAGACATTTGAATAAAATTATAATATTTCCTCAAATAATCTCTGCTTTGAAAGAATTTTTAAACAACGATAGTCAGGTTTGTAAAATAGAGGAAAGTTATCCAAAATAGTTTAAATTTAGCTACCGAAGTGTCAACTCGGGAACTGGTCATCATCATGGTAAAGAGATTTCATTACATCATAAACAACAAGACTTAACCATAAATCTCGACTTTGTCGGTTCTTCTTCAGCATTAAGTTTATTAAGTCTGACACAATATAATTGTGCGAGAGACACCTAGGAAATGTAACAAGCAAAATGCAATGCTACATCTGGGAACTGTTCCATTATTCGACATTCGACATCATTGATGGCTCGACATAATGTCATGTCCCACTCTGTTTTGTTACGTCTAACTCATCAGAGCGCCGACAGAGCCTGAACTCACTCTGACCTTCAATTAATTCCAAAGAATATAAAGTGAAGTATTTACTAGAGACGAGCGGTGCTCTCGTACCGTCTTCATGCATGGAGCCATTAATGATGACGAATGTCGAATGATGGAACAGTTCCCAGATGTAGCATTGCATTTTGCTTGGTACATTTCCTAGGGGTCTCTCGCACAATTATATTGTGTCAACTTTAATTATAGTTCATTAATATCATTTGTAGAACCTTATTTTAGTCAGTGTAACCTTACTATTGACAGGACAGACTGGGGACCGTTTCCAATTGGTCTCATAATTCCAAGAATATTATCTTAAAAAGTATATATATATATATAAATATATATATATATATATATATATATATATATATATATATATATTATATATTATATATAGTATATATATATATATAATATATATATATATATATATATAATATATATATATATATATATATATATATATATATATATATAATATATATATATATGTATATAATATATATATATAATATATAATATATATATATAATATATAATATATAATATAATAATATATATATGTTTTGTGTGGTGGGTGTGTGTGTAAGAGTTTCGTTTAATTGTCTCTTCTTACATTCTTGGACATGATTTTAAATGTATTTATTTTATTAAATGAATAAAATGTTTACAAATACAATAATTTATATATGACTAGTCATCACCTAAATTTGATAATAATTACATTAAAGAATATGTTTAAAGGTTGATGTTCACTCTAAGCTTTCTAAACTGCTTTACTTCAAAGTATATCGGACTTAGTATAGTTAGTGATCAGTAGGGGATCTCAGCGATTGGTTTCCAACGTCGAGTCATGTAATGTAAAACTAGGCATTTGTTATAGGTTTTCCCATTAATAGAGAGGACAAACCTCATGTCAATACATGTCGGGAGCATTTGTAACCTAACTGTAACCTTCTCAAAGGTTGTTATACATTAATTGTTATCAGCTTTCTGCACAGTGTTAGTGTTTTGTTTAAACGTTCTACACCAGCGTTTCTTAATCTTTTTGATCCGCGACCCAACAAATTTGATGTTAACTACCCCGCGACCCAATTCCTATACTGTTTATACCATAGAGATATATACCAGAGGGAGCATAGCCTATCGTAATACATTGAGAGCCCTGAAACATTTTTAGTGGGGCTCTCAGGGGCTCTGTGTAACCTCATTGAAACCTCCTCCAGGGAGTTGAGGTTATAATTAATCATTGTTTGGGCTTCCCACAGATTGCTTGTGTTGTGGTTTGTATTTTAAACATTCTACCGTATAATTTACTGTTTTTTTGTTCTGTTTATTTGATGATAATGATAATCGAATGTGGTCAGGTTACTTTTTCGATGTTTCAAAATTTATCCAATAGGGCCTTAGTAATATATTTCTATGGTTATACAAGTAAATATATATATATTTACCAGCTAACCTTATATCTATACCATTTTATACCATACCAGCCTAACTCCATACCAAAATTATGGTTTTGCTTTTTATATAATTTTATTTTTATGACGGGCAACAAAAATTCTTGGACGAACAATGCCCCTATTTCTCCGAATACAGCATAGAATATAAGAAGTTTATACAGTAGACATACAGTAGACAACTTCAAAATATAAAAATACTGTTTCTTTAGATGCTTACATGTAGTTGGTACTACGGGTTAGAATAATACAATATACACACGCTAATGTTTTAAATTACAAATATTATTACACATTATTCTATTGACAGCTTACAATAAAATAATGTGAAGATAGTGGCTTTATTCTCTCTTCATCAGAGTAATTGGCATGGTAAGAATAAACTAAACTAACACATTAACAATTAAGGAGCTGAAGAATATTTAATAGTTGTTAGTATTAGTTCTCTAGTCGTAGATAAAATTTAATATGCAACATGGGATGAATGTTTTCAGCTCTCGTATTATCCCCCTCGTCAAGCCTCGGGAGCCAAAATGTTAGTTAACTTCCTCGACAAGCCTCGGGAGCTAACTAGTTTATATCCCTCGCCTACCGGCCTCGTGAGCTAATGAAGTTTCCTCCTTCAGCGCTTGCCGTAGGACGAAACTTTAACTTGAGCTGTAAAATTTACTTCATCCTTGTAAAAATACAAGTATATTTTAATTAAAAAAAAAATTATTAGAAAAAATGTCTTCTGTTCACTAACTGCCAATGAAGCCCTCGGGTTATTCTATTCTGGGGTATAATTTCCTTTTTTTGTGAACAAATTTTCCTATACATTTTTTTGTATTATACAAATGATTTTTTTTCTTCTTTCTTCTTTTTGTGACCCAAAAATAAACGTCCGTTTTGGGTCACGACCTGAGGGTTGATAATGACTGTTCTATGCTATAAGATCTTGTCGCTTTGTACATTTGATTTTATTATATAAACTATGGAAGTTGTTACTTTTTACAAGTTTCAAAATTGAACCGATATACCTTTTAAAGCAATATAATGCCCATGCGTGTTACCCAGAGAAATCCTAGAAGTCCTTTATCAATAATTTGACGCTCCGTTGTCAATAAACATTAGGACGAACACAATTAGGACCAGAATGACCAAACGATAGCAAATACGTCCGTTTCATTCTTAGCGGTCACCCATACAGCACTGACCACGCTCAATGCTGCTTATCTTTTATGATAAGCAGCATTGAGCGTGTTCAGTAATCCAACAAACACCATAGATTTACTTATCGCATTAAAACGAAACTTTGTTTACTTATTTATTATAAAAAGGTATACTTTTGTACCAAATTTCATTTCAATTAAATTATTTTCCTATAAAAAAACGATTTTGCACAAGTCATTTGATAAAAATTGAATTGAATGTTGATAATGAGAAGAGCACATATGTTAGTTTTATACATAACTACATGCGTGCCATATCTCAATCCGATCCCATCATTTTTTCACGTTTTATGATTTTTCGGAATTCTCGCTGAGTCATTATTGCGGATTAATGGCGTCATAAAAAATATTTTCCAAATAGCACAACTACAGCGGTAGACTGATTTTTGAACAAAGTTTCAACTCCCTAGCATAAATGCACTATGTGCTACGATGAGAATAGACACATGTAACAGATCTGGAGAATGGGGATAAACAAGCCCCTCCTACAAACTAGCTATAAGAAAAATTTATAATTAAAATTGAGATAAGACTTCACTTGCTGCCCAGACGTGGGACTGGTCAGATGTTAGGGTTTGTCTATTTTTTAGTCACCGGACAATAGGTAATGTTGACCATATTTGAGTTTTTTATATTATTGTAATAACATTCTTTTTACAAGTATTTTTCAATCACATAACAAATATTGTTATTAGTAATATAAATCTATTTTTTTCGTTCATATCTTTTATTATTTTCCATCCTAATATGCCTTGTTTGGTTCCTTATATTACAACCACCCAAAAGTGGATGTAACAAATTGGTGGAGGCGCCGGGCAAGGCATTTTTGGAAAAATATTATTTTATTAAATCAAAAGAAATAGATATTTACGTAATTAAAATACATGTGATTTGTAGGAAAATTATAACTTGTTTTATATGATATATTTTTCTTCTACAAGAGGTCAAAGTATATTGTTGTATACAGTTTAAATGTATTGTTCATGCGATCAAATATTAATTTTATCATTTTTCTCATAAAATTTCCCTCTAACATTATTTCATTAATCGATATATTTTTACAGTGTAAAATAAATCGATTTTTTTATGCAAATTTTTTTTACATCGATATTTTATTTTACAAATATATCGATACTACATTTCAAAATTTAAATCGATACTTTTTTTAAAAATAAATCGATATTAACCTTTTTAATATTGATATTTTCTTAACAGTTAATTGATTTACTGATATATGTCCTTACTTATTAAACTAAATAAAGTTTTTTTTATGATAAAATTATTATTGCCCATACTGTTTAATACCTATTTTAAAATAATAAATATATAATAGGTAAATTAAATGATAAAAATAAATTTAGCTTCATGTATGTATTTTAATATTTTTAAAATACTTTTAATCATCCTATTTATTTATTGTCACCATTTTATAACAATGTTGAGCAGTGAAGAAGAAAACAATACCGTACCAGAACCTGACAATCTGATAAATTTCCAGGATGAGACAAGTCCTGAGGCTGCAACTAGCTATACAGACTGTGGCCTGGGATGGATTTATTACATGAATAAGGACAGCTTGTCCAACTACTGTGCCAAATATAATATCGGCATTGATTTTGCGAATAATGTTCAGACTATAAGAAGCGAACTTAAATCTTATTTAAAACAAATGTCCGATAAATCTTCCACTACTGCCCACTCATCTAAAAAGCCTCAAGTTACTGTGAGTACTGTAAAGGAAGGTACTGGTAGTGCTAGTGCTGGTACTTCTAAAACAACCATTATTCAATCTCAAGTACATATGTATAATCCTCCCGTTTTTAGCGGAACTGAAGACAAGCACACTGTAGTTGAATTCATGAGAGCTTTTAAGCGTGTGGCAAAAATAAATAAATGGGATGACGAAAAGTGTTGTGAAGTGATTCCTTTGTATTTACAAGGCAGTGCTTCTAGATTTTATAATAATTATGAGTATAAACATAAAGATAACCTTACATGGGACGCATTGTGCACTGAGTTAATAAAAACATTTACTCCAGTCGAGTTAACGCGTAAATTGCAATTAGAGCTAAATAATATTAAACAGAAACCTGAACAATCCCCCTAGATTTTCACTCAGGTCGAAAATTTGTTTAACCATTGACTCTAATATGAAAGAAGAACTATAATAGACCATATATTTCGTGGTATATGATCCTTGAATAGTCTAAGCTATAATGATAATTCAAAATTAACAGAGGTTATAGAAAATATAAAGCGTTATGAGTCAAATCAATTTATAATAAAATCTCGTAAATCAAATAGTGTTAACTTATTAAAAGAGGATTCTAAACCCTCTACAAGTAGCAGTCCGGATATCAATAGTCATGCTAATAATCCTTTAAAACAGCAAATTGAGAGCCTTACCGTTGCTATTCAAAATTTGACCTCCCAGTCTAAACCTAAAAATAACGAAAATAAAAATAAACTTAATAAACTTAATAATAATAGTAGTGATCAATTTATAAATAGAAATAATTTTAAACCTAATTACAATTATCCTCCAGCTCTGATGAAAAGTTATTATTATCAATCACCTAGGCATTGCCCTCCTCAAAGATTTAATTTTAATAAACCTTTTAATAATAATTATTATCAAGCTTATAGGAATGCTAAATTTTAATAGACCCCAAACACCCTTTAATAATAATAAAAATAAAACTTGCGAATTCTGTTTGATACCAGGTCATGATTTAGCATCTTGCCGAAAATTGCGAAATTGCAGTAAATGTAAAAGCAAATCGCACTACACTATTAACTGCCCTATATCAAGTAACAAGCCAAAAAACCAATAAACTCAGGGCATCGAAATAGAGGGAATGACGTTGTCCTGAGTGATAGTACTGTTCCTAATCCTAATTATCCCTCAGATGAACATTTAGATCATATGAAATTTACTGAAAAATATTTTAAAATAAATCCTAATAAAAACACTAAAATAAAAACTTTAAAAAATTCATGTAAAAACCCCTCCCTATTTATAAATGGAAAATAAATGATAAAGAGATTACTATACTCATTGATTCTGGTTCCAATATAAATTTAATAGATTCAAAGTATATTCCTCCCAATACTAAATTAACTCCTAATGATATTATTATCACTTCTGCCTCAAATAATCAATAGAGGTTTTAGGAAAAATAATTATACAGATTCAATTTAACAATTTCTTAGTTCCTACTGTAGTTTATGTAGTAAAGGATTTTTCCAGCGAATTGTTGTTAGGAAACAAATTTCTAAATGATTCTAAAGCAATCATAAATTATGATACTCACAATTTAATTTTAAGTTGTGAAGGAACAATTTTCTCTTCCCATGACCAATAGCTGGATAGAAAAATTAGACAATTTAACTTCTTGCAAAATTAATACTTCTAATTTAATTCCTGTTTATTTAAATCAAGATTATTATTTTAAGCCTAAATCAAGTGTCAGGGTCCAAGCCTATACAAAATATGAGTTACCACCTTCCGTAAAATTTAAACCAAAATCTTTATCATTCTTTAATTTCAGTTATATATAAAAAAATTTGACTTTTGAAATTTCTAATAATTCAGACCGACCTCAAACTTTATGGCTAATACCAAATTAGGCGATATGCTTATAACACACAAAGCCTCTGTTAAGACATTAAATATTTGTGTTAACGTTTTAACAAATAATTTGCCGTTGCAGTCTAAAAATTTAGATCCTTTAAAACCTCCCATCTATACGCCTTGGGGCAAACAAATCGATTTGAACCCCGATCTCTCTGTTGAGCAATATCAAGAAGCTGCAAATTTAATAGATAAATATATGTTTCTTTTCGCTCAAGATTCGTTTGATTTGCCTGAAATGAAAGTGCAGCCTTATAAATTTAAAATAGATGATAGGATAAAATATCAAACCATACATTCGACTCCCTACAAAATGTCAGGGCAAGAGAGAGATTACTTAAATAATGTCATTAATCAATTACTAAGAAATGGTATAATATCACCAAGTCAAAGTCCCTACTCATCTCCGTGTTTTTTAGTACCTAAGAAACCTGATCCAGACTCTAAAACTAAAGAATATAGAATGGTTATAAATTACAAAGCCATTAATGAATTTATTGAACCTGACCGTTTCCCATTACCCCGTTGTGACGTTCTATTAGACTGTCTGGAAGGAGCTCAATATTTTTCTAATTTAGACATAAATCAGGCTTTCTATCAGCAGCCTTTAGATTCTGAAATTAAGCATTTTACTGCCTTTATTACTAACTCTGGACTTTTTGAATGGAACCGTTTACCGCAAGGTTTCAGAGTTTCCCCAAATAGTTTTGCCAGAACTATGGCTCGTGCATTTGCAGATCAACTCTATAAAATATTAATCATTTATATCGATGATCTGTTATCATATGCTAAAAATTTTAAAAATGCTCTCACAAATTTAGAATTAACATTTAAAAGGTTAGCTGAGCTAAATGCTAAACTGAAAGTGTCAAAATGTCACTTTTTCTATCAAAAAGTCAATATTTTAGGCCATACAGTCTCGTCCAAAGGAGTTTCACCGTTACAATCTAATATCAGCCCAATTTTAAAATGTCCTACCCCCACTACTCAGACTGAAGTTAAACGCTTTTTAGGAGCCACTAGTTATTATAGGCGTTTCATTCCCAAATATAGTGATATAGCTAATCCATTAAATGAGTTAACTAAACCAAAAAGTAAATTTGAATGGTCAGAAATTCATCAAAATTCTTTTGAAACCCTAAAAAGTAAACTTACCACCCCTCTGTTCTGAGATTTTATGACGAATCACGAGAAGTGTTTGTACACTGTGACGCCAGTCAGACTGGAGTAGGCGGAACTCTTTCACAACCTAATGATTCAGGTGTTCTGCATCCTGTAGCTTACTATTCTAAGAAATTATCGGCTAACCATAAAAATTGGTCCACTTCTGAAATTGAAATGTATGCTGTGGTCTCTTGCTTAGAGCACTGGAGGCCATATTTTAATTGATAAAAAATTCATTGTGTATAGCGATCACGCCAGTTTGAGATATTTTCGTAATATTAAAAATGCAACCTCTAGGTTGAATAAAATGCAATTAAAACTTGCTAATTACGATTTTGAGATACAACATAAAAAATGTTCCTTTATGAGGCAAGTAGATTATCTTTCCCGAATAAATGAAAAGAACATAAATAACGTCAATGATAGTGTTTTAGAAGATTTAAGTTTGATTAATTCAGTTCAAACCATAAATTTGAGTAAACTTCAAAAAGAAGATAGTGAGCTTTATGAAATATATTTAGGTCTCACAGATCCTAATGTTAGTGATGTAAAAATTAAAAGAAAAATACGTCATTATTTTATTGATAATGATACCGATTTATTACATCACAAAACTTACTCTCCTCATATTGGAAGAGGACAACAACTTGTTGTTCCAAAAAGTTTAATTCCAGATATTTTAAAAAGTTATCATTGTGATGCTTTATCTGGAGCTCACTTAGGCATAACGAGAACCCTAGAGAAAATTCAATCTAAATATTACTGGGATTCAATGAAAATTGATATTACTGATTTTATTAATAAGTGTTCCTAGTTGTCAATTTAATAAATCTAGAAACACTCCTAAACCTGGAAAACTGCAGCCTATTAAATGTTGTTCAGGAATCCCTTGGCAGCATGCAATAATTGACTATTTAGGTCCCTTGCCTTTATCAAATAGAAAGCAATATATTTTAATAGCTTCTTGCACGGCTACTAAGTACATATTTGCTCGTGCTTATACTACTGCTGATGCTAAGAACACGGCTAAATTCATTTTAGAATTAATATCTAACTTTGGTTGTATTGAGAAAATTTCGAGTGACAGAGGAACTCATTTCTTAAATGAAACAGTCAAGTCCTTAAACAATGGTTTGGGTATTAATCAAGTTTTTAGTACAGCATACAGACCTCAGGTTCAAGGTTTGACCGAAAGGTTCAATGCTACCGTTATCCGAATGTTATCTAATTATTTGAATGATAAAAAGTCTAATTGGACTGATTATTTACAATACGTTGTTATGGCTTACAATTCTAGTAGACACGAAGCCACAGGATTCTCCCCCTTTTACTTAATGCATGGGTATCACCCTAGAAATCCTTTAGATTTGTGTTTATTACCTAAGAATACGCCCTCTGATATTTTAGATTCACTTAAAATTTTAAATGAAGTTAGAGCAGAAGTTCCTAAACGTATTTTAGCTGCTCAGCAAGCTTACAAAGCTCAATATGATAAAACTCACGTAGATGTTTCTTATTCTCAAGGAGAATTAGTTTTATTAAAAAATTTGGCTCCTACTCCAGGAAGATCCAAAAAATTTCAGCTTAAATTTATTGGCCCTTTTAAAATAATTAATAAAATATCTGATATTAATTATCAAGTAGAAATAATGAAACATGGAAAATTAGTTACTGAAACTGTCCATGTTGACAGAATGAAGAAATATAATTCTTAGTTATTAATATATTTTTTTAAATAGTTGATTATTTTCGATTGAGAAACAGTGGTAGGAGTTCGTATACCTATCCTCTGCTCCTTGATTAAAATTAGCAGCTTTTCCTTTTTTTTTTATCTTTTGTTTAAACTTTTAGTTCATTTAGTAGTCTAACCTTTTTTTAATTATCCTTTCATTATTTCTACTTTGATAGTTTCTTAGCTTATTTTTTTATTTTTTTGTTAAATAATTAAATTACTTTTGTTAAATAATAGTGTAATGAATTTATTGTTAAAATATATTGTAAAAAAAATATATAAATATATTGAAATTATTGTAAAAAATAAATTGTTATTTATATTGTTAAAAATAAATACATAAATATAAATATAAAATTATAAATAAGATTAATTTAGGTAAAATATCATATGTCTAAAATATTGTAACATGTTAATACTTGACCTCTCTTACCAACCTTTTGTATTAATTTTTGATAGTTTGATTTTCATTTTATAAAGTATTGCAATACTTACGATTTAGTTTTACCTTTTTGTTATAGTCAACTATTTTACTTATTTTTTTTTGTATTTAAATTCTTATACACATATGGTCAACTCTTTTACTTTAAATTTTTATGGTCAACTTACCTTTATTTTCTTTAAATCCATAGTCAACCTTTCTACCAAGCTAATACAAGATTTACATATCTACATCAGGAGTGATTAATTTTCTTCAAGATTTCAACCTCTTGACAACAACAGTAACTAAGCTAAACACTTTACCCTGAGATTGATTGCAAGATAAAAAAAGAAAATTGAAGCACAATTTCACATATATTCAAGAAATGAAACCTGGGACTTAAGGTCATCTTTGATCTTTCATTCATCTATATAACTTTGATCATCAGAACTTTGATCTTTCATTCATCTGTATACAATCTATCATCCTTTGAGAGCAGCAAATTTTCAAAATTTGAGAACGAATTTGAGGACAAATTCTTTTGGAGAAAGGGTAGTGTAACAGATCTGGAGAATGGGGATAAACAAGCCCCTCCTACAAACTAGCTATAAGAAAAATTTATAATTAAAATTGAGATAAGACTTCACTTGCTGCCCAGACGTGGGACTGGTCAGATGTTAGGGTTTTGTCTATTTTTCAGTCACCGGACAATAGGTAATGTTGACCATATTTGTGTTTTTATATTATTGTA
Source organism: Microvelia longipes (assembly GCA_018340805.1). Lineage (NCBI taxonomy): Eukaryota > Metazoa > Arthropoda > Insecta > Hemiptera > Veliidae > Microvelia > Microvelia longipes. The sequence continues at coordinate 52,258,076 of JACMZG010000022.1, forward strand.
ATAACATTCTTTTTACCAGTATTTTCAATCACATAACAAATATTGTTATTAGTAATATAAATCTATATTTTTTCGTTCATATCTTTTATTATTTTCCATCCTAATATGCCTTGTTTGGTTCCTTATATTACAACCACCCAAAAGTGGATGTAACAACACACATACAGAAAAACAACTTTGTGAAAACTACTCAGAAGGTCTTAAAAACACCTGAAACTATTAATTCTGGTGACTTTCCGGTTTCGAATTCTTTTGCCTGCGGTATAAATGAGGAAAAGTAAAAAATGACCATTAGAGTCATTAAGTTATCTAAAACATTGGTTCTCAACCTTTTTAACTCGTCCCCCCTCCATTAGATTATTACATTTTCCATCCCCCCCCCCACCTTCTTTAAATAATCGGGAAGAGAAAAGGCACAGATCATTGCGTAAGTCAGATCTGTCAGATAAGTCAGATCAGATGCGCTTTTGCTCTATTAAATAAATGTATTTTTTTTTAATGTAGCAACTATTTTTCAAGAGATATTCCCTATTGCAAGTTTAGCGTGACCATAGAGTTTCTCCTTCATATTTTAATGAAATAGTCCTGACAGGCAATGATAAACAATCCAGATTGCGATGGAAGCAAGACAAAGGAGGATTTCCGTTTTTTTTTTTTGTTTTTTTTTAAAGTGCATTTGGTGCAATGCTTTTGGACATAGTTAAGGGGAAGTCCGGGAAGCCCTCTTTTCATACGCTCCTTTCATTATGATGAATCATACGTATTGCGAGACATAGAGCAAAACAATTTAACATTAAGTGTCCTAGTTTATTATCGGGTAACTCGGACATGGGGGTACTAAAGTCGGCTACTTTCTAAAAATAATTGTTTTGAAAATATGTTGTTCCTTCCTTTGTTGTTCACAGCCCTTGTTCTGCCACTTAAATGCCAAAAAGACTATTTTAAGTTATCATAAACAATAATGGCATGCATTGTTGTTGATGCGAGCGCTGCGAGCAAAATATGTAAAAAATAACTTTTTTTCAAATAAGGATGTTAGATTGGCGATAACTATGATCAATATGTGGAATAAAGTTATCTGTCTCTTTTTATTTAATTTGAAAACTATGTTTTTTTTTTGCCCCTAGCCTTCTCACGCCTAATCATCCCCTTCATTGCCCCCCCCTTCTATGTCACTTCGCTTCCTTAGAATTCTGGTCTAAAGTACTCAGTTTCATCATGATTATTAGTTGTACCTGACTGCATGACTGCATTGTGTCTGACATTATGACTGAGTTGTACCTGACTGCATGACTGCATTGTGTCTGACATTATGACTGAGTTGTACTTGACAATATGGCTAATCACATTTGCAAGGGAGTTATCTGCTGTTCAAAGTAAGAACAGTAGTGAACACAGTGTTCCATACACTCTGTTCTAAACACAAAAAAGAGTTTTTTTTTTGTTGTTAAGTAAGAATTTGTAGTGATAAAAAGGATAATAAATCTTTTACAAGGAGCAGAAGTTTTAAAGAGATAAAAGCAAAGTATAGTAAATTTATCGTTAGGTCTTATTAGGTTGTCTCACGTGGACAACGTTCTACAAAGGTGAACTACGCCGGACGTGAGGAGAATCAAGTTGACTTCTAATAGAAATACGGGGTAACACTAGATAGGGAGTTACATGCCAAGATTAGGGAGTTAGAACTTTCCTCAGGGAGTTATAAACACACCTTGCAGTTTACAGCTTTATTGCAAGTTTCATCCTACTCCTTTCAACCTGACTAAGGAAACCAATCAATCCCGCTTTCTTTGAATTATTATATTACATTTTTTAGGTCATCCCATTTTTTTAGCGAATTTCCTTTAAAAATCGCTTATAGGCGTCGGGATGTGACCAAAATTTTTTTCAACGGTCCCTTATAACAAAATCTCTCCCACAACCCATCTCAGGTAATTGGTCAGTAAATAAAGACAAATTTCCTCTTTAGCCAACGTTTCGGTAACTTTATTATGCTAACATCATTCAGGTCGAACTAAAAAAACAAATTACAAATACTATAAGTAACACAGCAAAATAAATGCAAGAATAAATCATAAAACAAAAGATATAGAGAAAGAAATAAGCTTTCTAATTAGAATAAGTAGAAAAAATATAAAATTATAACATTTGTATAAATTACAAGGAAATTAACAAGAAAATATAACATTTGACAGGTGAGAAGTGCGCCGCTAGGTGGTGAAAACTTTAACTACGCAGGAGAGAAAACATGTCGGACGATTATATATATATATATATATACAGGGTGGAACATTTCAGATGCACACCCCTGCTAAAATGGTTAAAAATGGAGATAGAGAGTCGGAAAAAATCTCCACCCTAGGTAATCGACCTCAGTGACCTCAAATATGTCATTATTTTTTCGGTAACTATTTGGCAAATATGGTAATTTTATTACCCGAAATGGTAATTCCTCGTTAACTTTAAAAAGTTAAATTGGAGCATACCATGATATGAACATTTTAAAAACTACATTATGTTCTGAGAAATTTGATACCAATATCATAAAATTCCGGTAATTTTTCTACAACCTATTGTGTAACATACATACACACTTTTATTCTTGAAAATTGCCATATTTTTGGAACAACAAAATGCACACCCCTGCTAAAATGGTTAGAAATGGAGATAGAGAGTCGGAAAAAGTCTCCACCCCTAGGTAATCGACCTCAGTGACCTCAAATATGTCATTATTTTTTCGGTAACTATTTGGCAATATGGTAATTTTATTACCCGAAATGGTAATTCCTCGTTAACTTTAAAAAGTTAAATTGGAGCATACCATGATATGAACATTTTTGAAAACTACATTATGTTCTAAGAAATTTGATACCAATATCATAAAATTCCGGTAATTTTTCTACAACCTATTGTGTAACATACATACACACTTTTATGCTTAAAAATTGCCATATTTTTGGAACAACAAAATGCACACCCCCCGCTAAATGGTTAGAAATGGAGATAGAGAGTCGAAAAAAGTCTCCACCCCTAGGTAATCGACCTCAGTGACCTCAAATATGTCATTATTTTTTCGGTAACTATTTGGCAAATATGGTAATTTTATTACCCGAAATGGTAATTCCTCGTTAACTTTAAAAAGTTAAATTGGAGCATACCATGATATGAACATTTTTGAAAACTACATTATGTTCTAAGAAATTTGATACCAATATCATAAAATTCCGGTAATTTTTCTACAACCTATTGTGTAACATACATACACACTTTTATTCTTGAAAATTGCCATATTTTTTGGAACAACAAAATGCACACCCCCTGCTAAAATGGTTAAAATGGAGATAGAGAGTCGAAAAAGTCTCCACCCCTAGGTAATCGACCTCAGTGACCTCAAATATGTCATTATTTTTTCGGTAACTATTTGGCAAATATGGTAATTTTATTACCCGAAATGGTAATTCCTCGGTAACTTTAAAAAGTTAAATTGAAGCATACCATGATATGAACATTTTTGAAAACTACATTATGTTTTGAGAAATTTGATTTCAATATCATAAAATTCCGGTAATTTTTCTACGACCTATTTTGTAACATACATACACACTGTTATGTTTGAAAAATTGCAAGAAGGGGTAATAAATTTATTCTTACTAGTAACTTACATATTATTAACTCTTGAAGAATAAATTTATTATGTTCGAATAAATTTGTTGTGTTTTTATTTTTATAAAATGGTTTAGAATCAGACGATGTCAGCAAGAAAATGGGCAACACTTTGAACACCTTCCCTGGAATAACCTAAATTTCTTAATCCTTTCCTATATTTTGTATCTAGTAATCCTGGACCTCTCCTCAAATCCTATCTAAGTCCTAAATTATTAATTATTCTAAAGTTATTAACCTATCTATAAAGTTTACCTTATCCATCTACTCCCCCCCAAATCTCTTCAAAAACTAATTTATAACTATCTAATCTATCTCAAATATCACATCTATCTACACCCCCCCCCAAAATCTCTTCAAAAACTAATTTATAACTATCTAATCTATCTCAAATATCACATCTATCTACTCCCTCCCCAAATCTATTCAAAAACTAATTTATAACTATCTAATCTATCTCAAATATGACATCTATCTACTCCCCCCCCCCAAATCTATACAAAAAATAATTTAAAATATCTAATCTATGTCAAATATGACATCTATCTACTCCCCCCCCCCCCAAATCTACTCAAAAAGTTATTTATAACTATCTAATCTATCTCAAATATCACATCTATCTATAACTCCCCTCCCTCCCCCTTCCCAAATAATCTATTCAAAAACTTATTTCTAACTCTCTAATCTATTACTCTATCTGCTATGCATGTATGTTACACAATAGGTCGTAGAAAAATTACCGGAATTTTATGATATTGGTATCAATTTTCTCAAACATAATGTAGTTTTCAAAAATGTTCATATCATGGTATGCTCCAATTTAACTTTTTAAAGTTAACGAGGAATTACCATTTCGGTAATAAAATTACCATATTTGCCAAATAGTTACCAAAAAATAATGACATATTTGAGGTCACTGAGGTCGATTACCTAGGGGTGGAGACTTTTCCGACTCTCTATCTCCATTTTTAACCATTTTAGCAGGGGGTGTGCATTTTGTTGTTCCAAAAATATGGCAATTTTCAAGAATAAAAGTGTGTATGTATGTTACACAATAGGTCGTAGAAAAATTACCGGAATTTTATGATATTGGTATCAAATTTCTCAAACATAATGTAGTTTTCAAAAATGTTCATATCATGGTATGCTCCAATTTAACTTTTTAAAGTTAACGAGGAATTACCATTTCGGGTAATAAAATTACCATATTTGCCAAATAGTTACCGAAAAAATAATGACATATTTGAGGTCACTGAGGTCGATTACCTAGGGGTGGAGACTTTTTCCGACTCTCTATCTCATTTTAACCATTTTAGCAGGGGGTGTGCATTTTGTTGTTCCAAAAATATGGCAATTTTCAAGAATAAAAGTGTGTATGTATGTTACACAATAGGTCGTAGAAAAATTACCGGAATTTTATGATATTGGTATCAAATTTCTCAGAACATAATGTAGTTTTCAAAAATGTTCATATCATGGTATGCTCCAATTTAACTTTTTAAAGTTACGAGGAATTACCATTTCGGGTAATAAAATTACCATATTTGCCAAATAGTTACCAAAAAATAATGACATATTTGAGGTCACTGAGGTCGATTACCTAGGGGTGGAGACTTTTCCCGACTCTCTATCTCCATTTTAACCATTTTAGCAGGGGGTGTGCATTTTGTTGTTCCAAAAATATGGCAATTTTTAAGCATAAAAGTGTGTATGTATGTTACACAATAGGTCGTAGAAAAATTACCGGAATTTTATGATATTGGTATCAAATTTCTCAAAACATAATGTAGTTTTCAAAAATGTTCATATCATGGTATGCTCCAATTTAACTTTTTAAAGTTAACGAGGAATTACCATTTCGGGTAATAAAATTACCATATTTGCCAAATAGTTACCGAAAAAATAATGACATATTTGAGGTCACTGAGGTCGATTACCTAGGGGTGGAGACTTTTCCCGACTCTCTATCTCCATTTTAACCATTTTAGCAGGGGGTGTGCATTTTGTTGTTCCAAAAATATGGCAATTTTCAAGAATAAAAGTGTGTATGTATGTTACACAATAGGTCGTAGAAAATTACCGGAATTTTATGATATTGGTATCAAATTTCTCAGAACATAATGTAGTTTTCAAAAATGTTCATATCATGGTATGCTCCAATTTAACTTTTTAAAGTTAACGAGGAATTACCATTTCGGGTAATAAAATTACCATATTTGCCAAATAGTTACCGAAAAAATAATGACATATTTGAGGTCACTGAGGTCGATTACCTAGGGGTGGAGACTTTTCCGACTCTCTATCTCCATTTTTAACCATTTTAGCAGGGGGTGTGCATCTGAAATGTTCCACCCTTATATATATATATATATATATATATATAATATATATATTATATATATATATATCTATATATATATATATTATATATATATATATATATATATATATATATATATATATATATATATATATATATATATATATATATATATATATATATATATATATATATATACGTGTGTGTGTATAAGTTTATTCATTTATTTTAAAACTGGTCTAAAAATGTATCTCAACTGAACCATGTCCTGTTTTAAGCAAAAACATAAAATTATAATTAATTAAAATTCTTATCTTGATTCTTAGTTAAATTTAGATTGGTTTATTCTTACAAAGTGTTAGTAAAATAATTTATAAATGAAATCTATAAGTTTATGGTTTGTTTCTTTGTTGCAGGGAAAAGTTTCACATTGTCAATAATTGTGAACTCGTCGCCTCCTCAAATAGCGACCTATAATAAAGCCATCAAGGTTACTGTCGATGGCCCAAGAGAACCAAGATCTAAAACAAGTATGTATCTGATTTAGTTTTACTTATTAATGAACATTTAGTTCATTCATGAACTTTAACGAGTTGTAATATTATACTAGCAGTGATACCCAAGCAAAGTGATACTCGGCAAATCTGTGGCCACGGCAGTGCCAGCTAGCCAAGTCTTGCTGCATAAAGTACAAGTTTCATATTCAAGGCTGGCACTGACCAACACCTCTTTCTCGAGCATTTTCAACACCCCTGTATCTTTTGACTGGTTTAACCTAGACACTTACAATTTGGCTAATGCAAAGTATACGTCGGATCAATATTACTTTTGAAATTACAACTCTTTATCTTTTAAATTTAACGAGATATTCCGCTTTGGAAATGCCTGATTTCGACCCTGACTGACTGATCATAATTCTAAAGCACTTATAATAATCGTAGAAACTTGAAATTTGATGCATATTTATAAATTTAGATGAAATTCCATAGTGATGATTATACCACCGAGCAACTGTTGACAAACTTGTAAATGTTCTCGTCTCATGTTGTTTTGAATTAAAAGCAATTATGTATTTATAAAAATAATATGGTACAAAATTTCCTAATTTTAGTAATATAATTGCACTAAATTATTGAGAATTTATTTTTAAGTTTGTTTTTATCATTATTATGTTTATAGAGTGTCCCAAAATCCACGCAAAAGTAATTTAAATAGAAAATTATTTATTATTTAAAACCATACAAAACAATGCATAAGACTGTCTGTTGCATACGATAGTCTGGTTAACATCACATTCTGATGCATAAGATAGTCTGTTCCTCAACACAGTCTGTTGCATAGATCGTTTGTTGCATAAAAGTTTTAAAACTTGTCAAAAATAATTTCTGAACTAAGTCTACAGTCGATATTTCAAATTTTGATTTTCCTACTTATCTGTTGAACAACATGTCGATATGACAGATGTCTCCTTGAAGGGTGTCTGTCTATGTCATCTCTAAGCTTTGTAGACTTCTGTTTTAATTATTTAAAACGTTTAATGCATCAGTAGCCCTGTGATACTTGTACGTTACACATCTATCGACGTCTAACACTTGATAAATTATCAGTCTTCTTTACTTACTTAAATAATCATACAAACGCCCAATTCGAGCCTTGCAGGTTATCCGGTTTATTACTTGCGGCAATCCCCTCAGGTAGAAGTTAATAATGGTTTATGATGTTGTAAAAATTATTTTTTCTACTATAATACTATGTATAAAACTTCGTTATTATTACTATCAACTATTAAAACTACATACTAATATTCAACAATGTTAACCTCATTAGTGTATACATTATATATTAAACCATATTACACTATAGTATCAGAAACCAATGTAAGTTCATCATATCATTTAATCTTATTAAATTATCGTTCAGTTCATTTTTATGACTTTTATTAACTAGAGGCAATTGTTCATATGAGTACATGTTTCCTTGCCAAACTACTATGAGTAAATTATATCATTTTATTCAGCTATTAAGTACAATTCTTTAATGTGTCCAATCGGAGCCAAACCGTAATCAATAAATAATTATTCAGTTCAAAATTAATATAGAATTAATTAACTATGTCAAATAAACGTTTCATAACGAATGATAAATTGTGAATAACAGATAACAGTTAGCCAGGATACAGGTCGGCTAAGGAAAAAAATAAAATTCAACATAGACCATGTAAAAAAAACAACGATTTAACTGAAATAGAGTTCCAATGGCAGCTAATACATTATACGCTATATTCCTAAACAGAAGAGTTAGCCTTCAAGGGAGCCCATTTAAAAAATTATTGGTTTTTTTATAAAAAATGGGATAACAAAGATCTCTAGGTGTTATGTTAATTGTATGTCTGAATGTCTTTTCGCAATCATAAGGCTTTCATGTCATATTCATCGATTTGGTCGGCGCAAGAGGGCTTTCCCAACAATTGCGATCAGCAGCGTGGATCAGCACCAGGGTTGACATGCGCTGGTTCCTGTAAAACTTACTTCTGATAAGAATGACTAATTATCATTATGTTTGTCTTATGTGATATTATTAAGTGACGTTGTATTATGTGCATTAAATGTCTGAATGTAGGTTTGAAAAGTTGAATCAGCATAGGCCAATGTGGGATGGGGCATGAGATGTACCACAAATTAATCATCAGTTTTTCATGCCTGCTCAAACTGATTATAATTAACTTGTATTAGCTGTTCGGCTAAAAGGTAATTTATTTGAAGACGTGATTCCTGATATGTGATTCATATGTTGACACGTAATTACATTTTGTAAGTTTATATAATTAGGTTATTTTATGAAAAAGAAAATAACCTGTACATTAACAAGTATGATCATCTATACTACCGAGTCTTGCCAAAAACTCTAGGCGATGACAGTTGACAAATGATCAAATTAGTGCACGAGAAAGACAACTTAAGCAAATGTTCCGAGCAGATTATGCAATCTTCAAATTAATTTCTGTTTTTCGTTACGTCCTAAACTCATTGCATTTATGTTCATAGTATACTTCCATAACAAGGTGTCTCTCGCACAATAATACTTGTTGCCAAAGATATCGATGTTGCCCAGCATAAACTCCCTTTATTACACACAGTATTGGTATCATAGTATATAAAATGGAGTATATTGTTTTGCTTGACCATTGCGCCATCCGATGGACAGTAGAGAGCACCGTCAGTCTCTTGGTCATAAAGTACTTCACCAATCTATTCATTCTCTCCCGGAATTAAAATTAATGTTCAGATGTGAGTTACAGGACTCTGTAGGCGCCCTGAATGAGTATAGAGTCCGTAACGAACTCAGAGTGGGACTGACATTAATAGTCAGCTTTATTAATTGATGTACTCGTTGTAAATGCTCCCCGAATGACTTGAGAACCCTTTTTTCGCCCTTACTGTATCATCTGGGCGACGCTTTTCTCGTCCGCACCAATTAATTACATTAATAATTCCTTGCAGTGTGGTCGAATTTAGTTTTTCCGATTTTCAAGGGGGATGGCAACAACCTATGTTAACGTTAACCCTTATATAACCCCCCCCCTCATAGGGGATCTCCCAATATTTAGGTCACTTAATCATCCAAACCGAGTTTCCAATTTAATTGTCCTTTGTTGATTATTGTTAGAACCTTCATGTTTAAAATTTCTATATATTAAAAAACTACCAATATTTTGAAATATCTAGAATTCAAAAGCTCTTTACTCTGTGCGGAGTACGTGTGTGCCGTCTCCTCCCAAGGTAGTTGGGATCCCAGTGTGTGCTCAGTGATTGCCCAGGGAGTTAACATTCGATACGGAAAACTCTTAAATTTAGGCTCTTTTTGCCCGTTAATAGGTCGAGGAAATTTTAAAAAACATAACATAAATTCTCTGATACACCCAGGAGAAGGTGATACATTTTTTTCTATGAGGAATTATTAAGGACAAACATATATTTATATGTTATTTGATACTTGCGCAAAATCATATGGGAGTGAGACACGTCGAGTGGGGATTATATAGTATGTTGTAGGATAGCTACACTAAGAAATGATCCTTCTTGTGATAAGGCGCTCTTTTTGGTATTCTGTTTTGGTTAGCGAAGGAATGCAGCGAGTTCTCCTCTGGTGACCATAAGGATGGAGTCGGAGGGAAGTCCGACTATAGTTGGAACAAAAGCTTACGAGTCACCCCGTATTCCGAATTTAACATTTTTAGGTCAATATGGAATTTCCATCTGCTAGCACCTCACAAGGGTAGGATAGAAGTGATTCAACACTTCTATAAATGAGCCTTATTGGTTTTGTAATACATGGTTTCTGTACAAGTTTCTGTAAAACTTCCAAAATCCAAAAATTATTATTGAGTGCAAATATATTTCGCCTACTTCCATTTTAAATACCAAAATAACGAATCTCGCTTGAATATATAACGTGGGAATATATAATAATTATATTAGAATTTGCTATCAATTAATGAATGAGAGTGAAAAATAAAAATTCAAGAGAGAGCGAAGTTGCAATAGATTATTCAATGAGAATTCCACTTATTAAATATATAGAAACATATTACTAGAGTTGTTAGAGGGTTATCTTGCGAGCTGTTATGCATGGCAGGGGCGCGAGGATTCAGGTCTTGAATGTTTATATCCTAGGCAAACATGACGCCAATACAAAACTTATCCCCTTCGAAACGCTGCATATTCCCGGTCTATCACAGAAGAGCTGGTGTTAATCCACTTCACGTCTCAACCTTAATTACTTACTCTTCCGAGACAAAAATAGTCTTATTATCAAAGTGCCATCACAAATGGGGTTTTTTTTTTTAGAAATTTCTCTTTATTTTAATCTCTAATTTATTATAAAAATTTATTTTTTCCCCCATTTATATATATTGATTATCCTTTTCTCTTTGTAAAATAGGAGATTGTGTTGTATTGCGTATTTCCAATACCGAGAGGAGCATTTTATTGAACGACACTTACGTATGCAGAACGATGAGAAAATTTTCTCCTTTTCTAGTTTTAAATATGGCTTCTTACATCGTTCGTTGTGGCGTTCTCTCAACATGTCGTTTACAATGAATTCTTATCTGCAACCCCGGCAGACTGGGTTTATTTGTTATCGTATTTTAGTGTTCCCGTATCTGGTAATTGTCGCAAGAGATATTTTTACTTAACACAAAGGTCAAAATATTGCTTCTCGAACATATTTGTAAGAACTTTCGAATTATTTCAAGGGGTTTGTAACAATAAAATTAGGTGGTGCCCAATGTGAATATTTTATTGTCAATATTTTATCCGGCTGATTAATGACATTAAATGCAAGTTATGGGTGTTATAATTGCTGATTTTTATAGAATTATGCAAGGGATCTCGAATCTCGGTCGGCTGCACTTAATTAGACAGCCCCTAGGCCATCAGACCGAGTAGACCGGGTTCAATCGTTCGGTTACACATATTACGCGATTTCTTTAGATGTGGATGGGAACCTCCTTTCATGTGGGCATTGGTCTTTCAGGACCGTTTCAACACGGGCTATGTATATATAATAAGTGTTTTGTTATCTGCTTACTAAACTAAGGCATCGAAAAGGTGAAGAACAAAAAAAATATATCATAGATTTAGAAGTTAATTACGGTAATCCCTTCGACTCAATAATATTATCAAATGAAATAATAAATCAGACATAGTTTTGTTGCTACATGCTTGGAAGATTTATTGTAACTTTATGACCCTTACAAATACCCTATTATATGTAAAGGATCTATTACCAAGTTATTAATGCCATAAGATGATCCGAAGGTTATCTACAAATTCTTTTATTTTTTACATTTAGACCCCTCCATTCTTAATTATCAAAAATAGGTTAAAGATCTCGCACCATAAAAAAGGGAGGTATAGTATCTCGCATCTATACCATTGTTTTTTCAGAAGTTTGTCACGACAAGTGAAAACCAACACTGCTTATAATCGTTTTATTTCACAGTTGTGATATAAACAGTTTACCAGATTACTGGAATTATTCTCTGGTTAATGGGGGAATTTGTACAATCCTTGAATTTTACTTCGTTTCATCGACGTGAATCAAAAAGAATGAGTAACTTGTCAACAATGTGCGAGATAATACACTTAAAATTAATAACAGAATATCGCCTAACAATTGTATATCTCGAGCTGATTGACAACTAAAATTGTTCTCCTCTTCCGGCTCGTGCGATTTCAATCCTAACATATATCTTCTACTGAAAGTACTGAGTACAGAATTATAAAGGTCAGAATCAAGGTGTATTTCTGAATTTTGAAAATATAAGAGAATATAGAAGGTAAGATACTCTAATGAGTAAAGGTTTAACTAAACGGGTGCAGTTGGGCAGCAATTGAAATATTGGCCGCGAGATTGTTTCTCCAGTATTGCCGTTTCTTTACCCTCTGCTTCCAGCATATGTTGCGGCTCTTATTCCTTAAAACCAGCCTGGGTTGGTTCGGTTTAATATAGTTTCTAATTTTATTGTATAAACTGAAGTTTGAAATTTAATTATTGTCTTGACATTAATAACTTTACCGAGGAGAAGAGAGTGGATAGATAATTTACTTATAATATTTTATAAATATAACATTAATCACAAAAGAACATTTATATGTCTTAGAATGTGTACCATTTGTTGTAAAGTTCCAACATTATTGCCAAATATGTTGTTTTATCACCTATTTTTATCATTCACTATTTTCATGGTGACCGTAGGAGGTATATAGGGAGCAAACAGTATGTGTTTGCTGGAACAAAATCCAAACCAGAGGCAATGAATCCGGAAATTGTCCGTATTTCAACCACATTTTTTAAGGCCTCTCTTGAGTGGTTTTCTCTCGACGAAGGTTAATTGTTGTACGTAATGTGTGTTGTGTGAGTGTGTCTTTGTCCTTATCATCATCAATAGCCATCCCAGATAATAGTTTGATGCTTTTGAGAGGTGCTAAGCATAATTCTTAATTAACAAAATCCAGTCTACTACGTCGGTCCTAGTTCTAGTTACTGCTTATACTCAGGATAATTTAAAAACTATTTATCGTCTTACTCATATATAATAAAATTATTTCTTGAGACTACTTTAATTATTCCAAAACACTAATGTCTAAGTTAGGCAAAGGTATAAATACATTAATGATATTTAATAGAGATTACACTAAGTTTCATCTCTAGACAGCTCATATCCATGACTCTCTCTCTCTGGATATAAAAAGTTAAGAGCTATACCAGGCTGGCTCAGCGTGATGTGTAGTATTGACCGCCGTGGAGAATGATACGAGATGCCAATTTACAATCATATAATCGAAGTAAATCGAGTCAGAAGACATGTGCAGTATAATTTGGCGAACTGTATTTCTGAGGACGAGCGAAACGAGTCCGAAACAAGGAGGATGAGCGTAGCGAATTAAATCTGATTTAATAAGGATAAGTTCCGAGGTACCTCGTACCCGATTTTTTTAAATTCCATTAAGAAAAAATAGATTAACTAGATTTGAACAAATGAATAATTGGGGCTGCTCAGCCCTAACAACAGAACAGAGCGAGAGTTATTCAGATATTCAGGGCGAACAGAATACGTTTCACATAGTTTTGTATTGATAGTAGTAAAATTAATAAAACCATAGATTTTAAAAAGAAAAAATTAATAATATTAATAACAATTAAAAATTAAATTTTAATATTATATTGTTATAATGCATTGTTAATTAATAATATTTATTATTTATATAATAATAATAATAATAAGGCATGATACATTTTATTTAGCTGTTTTAGGAAATATTCAATATAAAATGTCGCTCATGAGGAAGGTGGCATGGAAGGAGAGGAGGAGTAATTCCGCTTGGGCTTTTAAACCCAAATTTATAGATATTTACAATTTAACAGTAGTTTTTATATTTTGAAAGTACTTAAAAAAGTTAACAAATTACTTTATAGTATATAGAGTACGTAATTCAATACAAATTACATAAAAGTATAGAAATGTCTTTATTAGCATTGTGGTGACTGCCGTATTAGAAGCTGCTTTGATTTGCATTGCTATATTAATGAATATTGTGTACACTAACTACTTTTCATTCTGTTGACTAATAAAGTTTTAACAAAGTCTAATTTAATGTTAATTATTCTAGTTTCATACGTGTCAAAAAATCCGTCTTAATATCTGGATTGATAATGAGAGTTTCTGAGAAAATATCAAAGGCTGAGGTATGTGGGATGCATGGGAGGAGGGAGTTTGCAAACATATTGAAACCTGTACAGGGGTGTTGCGGGGTTAATATCTAGGGTATAGCGTGTAGTGTGTCAAATTTCCACTGTGTGTAATACCACGATTGCAAAGTAAAGTATATTAGGGCTGTATGTACGTGTGTGTTTAGGGTGAGCAGATGTTACCCTACCTCTCCGTACACGAAACCCCATTCTTCCTTTTCTTTTAACCTTCTTCTAAAATTCTCTAAAAAATAAGAAGACGTAGGTGGAAAGCGACGAATAAGACGTTTATCAAAGAAGAAGAGTAAAAAAGGTGTAGGGGAGTTTTTTGGGTGTAGAAAAGTATTATGGGTAGGTGTGGTGTGTTGCGGGTTGCCGAGTTTCAACCAATCCAAGGGCGGCTAGCCGCCGACCAAACTCCGCCTCTCAAACGCCTCCACTTCTTTATCTTTCCATCTCTCGATTTCACTATCTGCATACGTGTAAAATTCGTTTTGCTTTGTTTGATCCAAACATTTTACATGTTTCTCCGTCTCAATAAAGTTCTACGTTTAACTTTGTTCTTCTTATTATCATGTAAACTAACAACCTATCACAGTAGCATGTCATACTTTATCATTTTATTTCACTTTATAATGAATCCGTATCCCTATAAGTCATTATTTCAATTATAAATGAAAACTTGGTACATTTATATCATCTTTCTCACTTTTTTATTATAACACTTGCTATATCTATTTTTAACCCAAGCTCAGAATTGTTACAACACTGCTTGTCTCTCTCTTACATCGATCTCTGAATACATCTCACTTATTCCTCACTCTGCACTGTACATCATTATCAATTTCTTAAAATTAATTTAAAAGGACAATATATAATTTAAAGATTATTGGGTCAACAAATTTTCTTATTAAAATTAAACTTTCCAGCTGACTTTTGGACTATAAAACCTCAAGATCTTCCCACGAGGGGACCATAGCCCCCTCGAATATTAGTAATCCTGTACAAGGTTGGTCAAAAGCAACTTGAACTGTTACAAGATAATGAATGTAACTGTTATATCCTGTTCAATTAATTCAGAACTTAATTTTGAATGGTTAGTCTTAAACCAGAATCCTCAAAAAATGTAAGAAATAGAAAGGCATCTGAATCATAATTTCGGATTCTAGAGAAATTTCGCCGTTAAGCATTATTTTAATATTTATTATTGTACCTCATATATGATTAAATCATCTTAGAGGTTTAAGTATAAACTTTTAGTTTGATCTCTTTAATTGCAGCTAAATTTTGTGTTGCCTCAAAAATTATTTTTGGTGCTTCTTATAAATTTTTTATTTCTATTCCTGTATTGTTTCGCATATATCAAGAATTGATAAATAAACCACATGTATCCATAAGGTATTGGCTGTTTTAAAAACTTTTTTCCTTCAACAATAACTGAAACCCTGACAGTTGGCAGGCTTTCAGTTCACCCTCAATGGGCAGGCCATTGAGGACGGGGGCGGCAGCCCTCCTTGGGCTCCTCAGCCAAAAATAAGCTTAAAAACAAATAAAATTTATTAAAATTATTAACATATTTAATAAATTCATAACACAAGAGTCAAAGGGGCCCAATTCTCTAAGGTAGGGCCTAAAAAGCTCCTAGAGACTTTTGGATAGAATTGAACCTGTATTCAAATACTCGGATAACTAACAAAAATTAAAAAGGGACGTCGAAAGATAGGTAGGCCAAAGATGGAATTAGTAGAAAGGTTAATAGATATTAAAAATTAGAAAATTGATATTTGAAAATAACCAATTAACAAATAAGAAATAAAAAAAATAAGTTGAAATTCTCTTTAGATTTCGTTCAAAATTTCAGTTCCTTGTAAATGGGTGAAGTTACACAGAGCCCCTGAGATCCCCAAAAAGATGTTTCAGGTCTCTCAATTGATTGAGATAGGCTATGCCCCCTCTAGTATATATCTCTATGTATTGAGTAGTTTAGAAGGCACTGCGCCATATTTAAATGGAAGATACGGTAGGATGGCCAACACATTTTACGTCCGTAAAAAAATTACTAACTGTAAATTCGGCAACAATAAACGTTCATTGTTTCCTGTAAAATAAAAAATAAATGAGTTGACAATTTTTTATTTTTAAATGACAATCTATAGACATTGGAATCCATTAGAAATAGACTTGCATTGCTGGTTGTAGTGGATTCTCGCTCTGTATAGACACCTAAACCACGCTACCCATTAGGGAACCTCCTGGAGAGGTTTTCAAGTTCCTGCCACAAATCATTTTCCTATTATTAAAGAGTTTATTTCTTTTATATATATAATATATATATATATTATATATTATATATAATATATATATATATATATATATATATATATAATAAATATATTATATTACAATATATGGTTGAGTTACAAATTATGTATATATAAACTAATAAATACTATATAATATAATATATATATAAATAAATAATAATAATTAAACTATATATTTAAATATATATATTTAATAATATATATATATTTAATATATATAATATATATATATATATATATATATATATATATATATTATAACTATATATATTTTATATACAATATATATATATATTATATACTATATATATATATATATATATATATATATATATATTATATATATTATATAATATATAATATATAATATATATAAAAAAAACACTAAATTAACTTATAGGCTTAAACGTTTGCCTTAAAAATTAAATTAATTAACTTCTTGGCTAATCTCCCATATAGCTACGGAATTGTGTGGAAAATAAAGCTTTATCATAGCCCTTATCATGAGTCAGTGCTGCCAGCTTATAAAAATTACTACAGCTGCCTATTGGTATCAAAGCTTACTGAACTCCCGCGATTCGAATGGTTGATATTATCATTATTTTATTATTGTGGGATTAATTTGTTTTGAATAACTATTTCCTTTCGGGTTGAAACGCTAATTTTTCACCTGAATAAACCGAGTGAATGCCTCTTTAATTTTATTAATGTTTAACCCTTCCTGAAAAATCTTTTTTCCATTTGCTTTAACTAGGCTTATGTTACTTGCTCCAATTATTCTTGTTTTTCTGTTGTTGTCTGTTAATGTATTAGGTTAAGGATGTTCGCCCTAACCCTCATGTAAAACCTCTCGGTTTCCCCCTTCCTTCTATCTGAGAGCTTAAATTACTTCAAGGGCTAAACATTAATTTCTTAGCCAACCCTTTATCCCAGAGCATTTCCTTAGGTTTAAAACTCTGAAAACATACTGAAACCCATAAATATCATTGCCGTTGAGAGTTACAAGTAATTTCAAACAGTTTCCCCAGTTATTTTCAACAGTTTAAGTTATTTCTAATATATTAAACCCCCTAAGAGTTATTCTGTCAGCACTGTTCCTTTTTTTTAGTTATTTAATTTCCCTAAAAATTATTGTGAAAAAATGTAAGATTTTACTTTTTTTAATTTCAATATTTACATTAAAATTTACTTACGCAACATGATATTTAATATAATATAACATGATATTAGTGTTAAGTATAATAACGGTTAATTAAAAAAGCAACTTAAGATTATAAATATGTGAACCAATGACTTCTATATCAATCAAACTGCTTATCATCCTGTTGCTGCGGTAAATTACAGGAAACATTCCACTATCTTTCTTTCCACTATTTATCTTTTCACTATTTATCTTTCCACTATTTGTCTTTCCACCATCTATCTTTCAACTATTTATCTTTCCACTATCTATCTTTCCACTATCTATTTTTCCACTATCTATCTTTCCACTAGGCACTATCTATCTTTCCACTATCTATTTTTCCACTATCTATCTCTCCACATTGCAATCGAAGTTTTTTCTTAATTTTAATTTCCTTGTATGATTATGCGAAAATAATTATTAGATTGTTAACAAATATAAACAATAAATAATTAAGTTTTTATTGTCTTAATTCAAATACTGGTTTGTTTGTGCCACTGTAAGTCTATTATTTAGGGCAATTTTAGTCGCTAGCGTCTAAAATCGCAAGCGACTAGGTTAAATTTTCACAGATGCTGGGATTATTAAACAGGAGCGACTAAAGTCGCTTTCACAATCCCATAGTTAGCCTCTAAAAGGGACTAAAACATTCCACATTTCTAACCGACCGACAAATTTTGTCGTGTTTTATAAAATTTGTGTAACTATTTCTGAGTCATAAAATATATTTTAGTGTTAAAAATATTTTCCAGATAGTTTGAAGAGACCTAAAGATCGTTTTTTGTACCTAAGATGTTTTTCTAGCAAAACTACACAAGGAAATACTTTGATAATAATGCTGCTTAATTTTTATGATCCAACAAAATTATGGATGTACTTGTTGTATTAAAGCAAAATTCGGAAATTCATGAACGAGGTCGTTGGTGTCGAAGCGTCGTATGGGGGGGGGTCAATTTCGACTGATTCTAAAAATACTTGTGCATATTTTAGACAATTTACAGACATGAATATTCTACGAATAGTTATTACTATACTGTAGTTTTACGTTAGTAAGTATTTTTTACCATCCACTCTCACCATGTTGTTTTAGACAAAAAAAATTGCCAGTATAATGTTTACATACAACTGCTTGCAATTCAAAAATGAGATATTTAGGGTCATCAAAAGTTTATATTTAATTCTTTGCCCTTCTAAAAACAACATATCACACATAAGATATACTATCATGTTAACAAGGTGCTTGTCCTCTCCATATTCATGTTTATTATGTTGCTAAGGGTAGAAAGCCCCTCACTAATATAATTTCAACCCTCCTTAAGGTTTATTTAAGGTTAGTTTAACTCGATGTTAAAAACCTTTGGTGTGTGTAAACGCTATAATATAGTAGCAGCTTCCTTTTGTAACCTGTTATAACCTAAGGTTGCCCATTATTTTGAAATATTTGGGCTCTTTTCTAAAACCTTATTTTCTGTTTAAAAGCCCTGCTTGAGACACGCTGTAGGGAATGACTCCCTATTTTTATGTTTTTGCTAAGAAATCCCTTTCCCCACGAAGTTACTGGACATCTAATATCGAAAAAGGGTTGTGTAAAGGTCCCGCTTTGGTATTTCCATCCTAAAGTCTATTCCCCAACCCTTTTGCTTATAAATGCCAAGGCGTATTCATCTTCAACCATGCAAAAACAAGCCAGTTTTTCATTATTTTTTATTTCTTGAAAAAAAAATAATACCCAGGGAATTTCCGAAATCCTTCTTTCTTGATTTTTCCTTTCTATAAAATTTACTACTTTATGCTACAAATTCCTTTTCTTAGACGTTAGATTAGAGAATCGCAGTATTTCATTTGTAAATACAAAACGTTATACTTAGACTATTTCAGAATTTTGGAACAAAAAAAAATAGTTTTAATATGTACTTAGATACAGGGACTTATTTTATGAGTAGATAGCATATTATGTATGATCAATGAGAGTGAATTGGATATGTTAACGAAAAATGCAAGTATAAACAGGTAAAAATTGATGGAGAAAAAATGTAAGCTTTGAATGAATACACAATATGTGTAACAAAATTGAGTTAAGAAGTATAAACGTAGTTGTGCACAGTCTGTTAGATAAACATGCGCATTAACTTTTAATATCCTTGAACATTTTTCGAAGAAATATCAATATTACTTCTCACGCTATGAAAAATAAGAAGAACACTTGAGATAGAAATGGATTGTTGAGCTTGGAAACAGGCTGTCCCAAGAAATTCCTCAGGCTTAAGGATTGCCACTCAACAAATATTCAGATAGAAATAGGTAATAGAGACAGCCATAGAAAAATATTTTGCACTAAAAAAGCAAATATCTAAGACTATCTCACTTGGGTCCTATATAAAGTTTTTGGAGTTTTAATGAGAAACTTAATTTTCTAGATTTCACGTGGATACTTTGTAGAATTGTGCACATATACTACATATATGTTGAATTAATGTCTACGTATATGATAAATTATGCACAGATTCTACTTATTCGTTGACTTAATGTGAATGATATGTAGAATTGTGAACAGATTCTACATATACGTTGGGTTAATGTCTATATATATGTAGAATTGTGCGCATCTTATATGATCTTATATATCGCGCATCTTATCTTATATGATGTGAAATATTTAATAAATATTTTTATTGAATTCTGTTACCAGGAGTAGGTGATGGAGCCAGCTGGTGGCACCCTTACCTGCCAAGCCAGGCTCATAGGTTACTTCCACTTCCTTCTCAACATGGTAATTATTTAAACATAACCTCCACCTCATCTGGTATTTAGACCCAGCACTTTCTCATTGCTGGTTAAGATGCTCTACAAGCACCTAAGCTTTAAAGGCTTGGTTGGTCCACATCTCACCAACTTGTTTGGTCCATATCTCACCAGGTGTCGTTGTATTTAGTTACTCATTCTTATAAGTATTAACTATTCACATTTATATGGTGGATTGACAGAATAGAGTTGCGTTTGCACCTAAAGTCTTAACCTAGGTTTCACTCGAATTATTCGTTTCAGATAATTTCCGTTTAGATGATTTCCCCAAGTGGTTTTACCAAGTTTTCCATTGGTATGTGTTGGTGTGCTTATATATATATATATATATATATATATATATATATATATATATATATATATATATATATATATATATATATTATATAATATATATATATATATAATAAATATATATATATATATATATTATATATAATATATATATATATATATATATATATATATATATATAATACACATACATACATACGAACACTGATATAAATGTGTGCGTATTTGTGTGTATGTACGAGATTTGGTTTCAAGACGTTTTAAACACTTCATTGGATCTAAATCAGACTTCGTACAAAGATAGACCTTATAAATATCTTGAACCCTGTTGTTTATGATATAACGTCATTAACCCTCGTTAATACTATATTTATTCTATATTAACTATATTCTACTATATTAACATTTTTTTCTGAAGATAAATTTCAGTTTTTCAGTCTACTCCATGGCTAGAATTTCTCCTATAATTAATGACTTTAAGGCACAAATTTAAATAAAAACGACAGTTTCAAAAGGCTCGGGTGAACATTGAATACGCAAAACACATATGTTAAACACATGAACGATGTTAAATTTTTTTTACAAATGTACTAAACTCATCATTAGTTCTTATGAATGAAACCAAGCCACAGCTTTTGATAATTTTGTAGCAGTATATAACGTACATATCTCATATTACAACGAAGTGCTACAGGGTTACAATTATGTGGACCACTAAGAAGTCCAGACGCCGCGAAGCAGCTTTTAGTAAACAAGTGCCAACCTTGCTCCACAGAGAAGCACCGTGCAGACGCTGTAAAGCGTCCTCCAGCGTCAGCGGCCGCGAGGCTAAAGGCCAATGTTTTGTGTCCTGGAATTTAATAATTCTAAGTATTTTCCGATCCATAGATTTATTACTTCTATAGCCATAGCCTATTTTTATGTTATAAGGAATGAGCTAATTAAGGCATGGTGCAATGAAACCCTTGACAACAATGCCTGGTAAATATAAGTGTTGGTGTATTCACTCTTTGTTTCCATGATAAGTCTTCAAACGGTGTGACTCAGATGTTTGGTATTACAGTTAACCAGTAATTTCTTTTATTGTCTTAGTTGTAAAGTCATACTTTAATAGTAGTCCAAGAGCCAATATTTCTGAGAATATACCTTAAATTATGAAGGAAAAGCATATTCTGTCTATCCAGAGTGGAGCCCTTCATATTATTGCACCCGCTTAAAGTTTGATGAAATCGCACAAATTTCAGTTTTCTTGAAATAAGTTGTTCCCTGTGGATCGAAAAATTTGGTTTGAAGGAGTACAAAATGAGTCAAATTTTTTAGGCCTGGCTCTTGGACTATTTTTTAAAGTGTTTAATTGAAAGCTTTATTCAAAAATGATGTTTCTTATTCATTTGTTTTCCTTGTCAGGTCGAGAAGGGGGAAGTGAAAGAGACGACGAAGTTGAAATTCCTCCTGCCACAACTCACCCTCTTCTTAGTCTTTTGCCATTTCTGGGTGGGACACCCTGGGGTGCATTATACTGCCCCAGTGCTCTCCCTCCACCACCACACAAAATACCTGAACCGTCTCCACCATCACCTCCGCCTCCACCCTCACCGCCCCAACCACCAAGTACGAGTCCAACCGAACCAGAACCACCAAAAACCAAAAAATCAACTGATGTTTGGAGACCATATTGAAATTCATAAAAAATCTCAAACAATTTTATTGTAACCTGAAAATTTGTAGGAGTGCCAGTATGATTTGATGGCACTCCAGCACTGATACCTCCAAGCTGATAGAGTTATCACTATCCGATTATCCTTAGATACATTCAACCTTAGAATAATACTAATATAGAAGGAACAAAGGACCGTAAACACAATGGAATTCTACTGATAACACGACTGATAACACGAAAGCCAGTTCAATGGTGGTCTTAAGTAGGGGTACCACCCTAAAAACAAAACATTATTTCATAATTGTGTCATAAATATCCATTAATTAAGAAATTTCGTAAAAAACAAATATAATAACTTAAATAACTAGCTAAGTATTTAATAAAATCGATTTTAAAAAGCAAAAAGGTTAACGGAGTACGTTTATCTACATTTAGTTGACCAGGACTACTTTTAACATATTTTTTATTAATAACTTTAAAATAAAATTTAAAGTGCTTCAAAAATTAAAATGCACAAATATCTATTTACGTGTTTAATGAATAATGAAGTATTAATTAAAAATACAATTTAATAATCTAGCAACCGGAAGTACTGCCAACTTGTTTTATAAGAAAATTTTACATTGTTAAGGTGGCAGCATTACTTAAGTTTACCGGTGAAACGGCTCTGCTGTTATGCTCCTTCTATATATTTAAATAATATTATATATTATATAGTATTATTCTAACCCTCCAACTTTTCTTCTATTATCTTTTGATAATTATTTCTTCTCTTCATTTGTTTCAATTCAGCTACCATCATTCCATTCAATTCAGTAGAAGCAGTTCTGTAAGGGCTTTTTCTGTATTTTTTTAATCAATTTTAATATCTAGTTTCCCTATTAAATATGGTAGCTTTTCAGACTGCAATCAGACTGCTCTGCTTCGCGAATATTCTTTTTCCATATTTCACGATCGTACAAGGTATTAAGACTTATGACGAATACATTGATTAATGTTATTACTACTTACACAAAGTAATATTGATAGTAATTCAAAAGAGGTTTTACTTCACCTAGTAGTTGGCCAAGTCGTTGGGCCCTTTTTCCTAACTCCCTTAGATAGAAGATAGTGCTCTACCGCATGAGTTCTAGTACAGGCTTTTTATGCAATAATTTAAACTTTTTTTGCGTGGTTATTTATAACCTTTAGCACGTGTATTCAGGTTAGTACTGGTTGTTACAATTTGTTAAAGATGGTTAATTTTGGTGAGGAATGATTATATTTAGTTACTAAAGATAGTTATTGATCATGAAAAGCCAAAAAATAGGGGTTTGTGATAGTAATAAGGAGTTTGACAGCTTCGTTGGTTAGAGCGTCGGACTTTTTTTTATAAGTTTACTTGATAATATCTCTAGTCTCAAGGTAGCCTAGTTCGAATCTCTGTCAGGTTACATAATTTTCATGCTACATAGCGGAGCTACTGATGTTATAATTCTCCTCAAATTAGAATAGAGCTGGATCTTAAGAGATTGATTGAATGTTAGGTGGTCTTCAACATGAAGACCTCTCTCAATTTCAGACTTGCTAATTAGCAAGTTTTGCTTAAGAAGCAAACATTTCTTGGAAAGCATTTTCTCATGTAAAATAAAAACGCTTCTGACGTCTGTGCTCTGTGCCAGCAATGATGCATAATTCCTGTCTTGAATTATCTGGCCACTGTCTTCGGCGCGACTTTGTAAAGTGTCCTTTCATATATAGGGAGTAAAATGCGTTGAAAAAATATAAGTTGCTAGATGATTAAATATTTGGTTCTCATATTTCTCTTATTACTATCGATTAAAAGGATTTGAAAAGTGGTTCCTCTCTCCCTTTGTAATTTATTATTAATGTAACTATTTACTTGCCATGTTCAGTACAATATTTTTACCAAATTTTTCCTGTATTTCTTACCATTGTTTCAGAAACAACAATGTTGCACTATTTACTGTAATAAATAAATAAATAAAATAAATAAAAAACCATTTATTATTTCAAAAAGTTTAAAAGTGTAACAAACACAAAAGTAACAAAGATGCAATGTTGCAGTATTTAGTGTAATGTTGCAGTATTTGCTATAAGGTTGCAGTATTTACTGGAAGGTTGCAGTATTTACTGTGAGGTTGCAGTTTTTTCTGTAATGTTGCAGTATTTACTGTAATGTTGCAGTATTTTCTGTAATGTTGCAGTATTTTCTGTAATGTTGCAGTATTTTTGTAATGATGCAGGATTTACTGTAATATTTCAGTATTTATTGTAATGTTGCAGTATTTACTGTTATATTGCAATATTTACTGTAATGTTGCAGTATTTACTATAATATTGCAGTATTTACTGTAATGTTGCAGTATTTACTGTAATGTTGCAGTATTTACTGTAATATTTCAGTATTTACTATAACGTTGCAGTATTTACTGTAATATTTCAGTATTTACTATAACGTTGCAGTATTTACTATAATATTGCAGTATTTACTGTAATGTTGCAGTATTTACTGTAATGTTGCAGTATTTTACTGTAATATTTCAGTATTTACTTAACGTTGCAGTATTTATTGTAACCTTGCAGTATTTACTGTAATATTTCAGTATCTACTGTAACGGTGCAGTATCAATCCGTTTTTCAACATTAGTGTAGATTCATGTTTCACATTCCAAAGCTCATATTAATAAAATTATGTAGATATTTTGTTCAAATATTGTTAGTTGAATTTATATTATTTATTTAACGCTGTATTATTATTATTATTATTAGTAATATGTATTTTTTAATATTAATGTTCTTTCCTGTGATTTAAAATGTAATTTATTACACAAATAATGATAAGAAGATACAAAAAAGTAATAATTAATCTTAACTCCAGAGAAATAAGAAAAAAATACAAATAAATGCTTAAATACCATGATTTATAAAAATAATTATAATTTGAATTAAATAAAAAAATGAGAGGCTTGGGTTGTATTAAACATAAAAATATATATTTATTATAATACTATTTATACAAATAAGAAATTGGGTGCGGGGTACCTCGCAACATTTTTTCTCCAAATCGTATTTGCTACGCTCGTCCTCAGCACTTCGGACTCGCTTTGCTTGTCCTCGTAATCAGCAAATTTATTACATCACGTCATTGTACTCTCTTTCACAGTCGTTCTAAGACGTTACGAACATCTGTTTTATAGAAAATTAACTTGGAACTCTTAATTATTACTTAAAGAGTTACACGTGTTCTTAATTAGTTTTAGAATTTTAAGTATTTCTTAAAAAAAGCGTATGCATCCCCTACGTTAGTTTACGCTTTGAGCGTTACGGTTGCCATTACCACTTGAAGTGGTTCCCATAGTGTTACCCTGATGACTCGCAACGCTCAGGGTAATTATTATTATATGGAACCACATCTCTCAGTTTTTTCTTCAAATTTTTGCTATAGTCTAGGCTAACGACTATGTTAGACTTAAAATGCCAAACAGCGCTGTATGGCTGCAAAGCGGTCACACGAAGGTTTCCAGGCTGCAAAGTGTCCCAAAAGCTGACGACTGTAGAAGCTAAGAGAAAATGTGGCCTTTATTGAAAAGTGAATCGTGTTGGATGTGGTTTTTAATGTTTCCCGTTGCGCTAAGTCGTTTAAAAGTGGTTTTAAGACGAGTGCACAACGTGTCCGAAAGGAGTCATGGCGAAGTGAGGCGTCTATTTCTCTGACAACTACTCAAGAGCGTGTGGGATAAATAATACAAAACAACAACGACATGGCCGCTCAACAGCCGCAGGAAGGCCTCTGCCACAAAGAGGGCCTTACGCCACCTAGCAGCTGCCTCAGCCCTTCTGTTTTTATTTATTTTATAGCAAACTTGAATAAGTAAATAATAAACATTCTGATTAGTGTATCACAACAAATTAAGCAAAAAGCAATTAAACCCTGATCAAATAAACGAAATATTTAATGTTTAACAAATAAATTAAAAAGTTATAAAATGTACTTGTATAGCTGAATAATTCATTAATGAAATTATAATAGTTATAAAAACTTGAAGATTTAGATCTTCCGGTGGAGACCGCGTCATTTATGGCGCGAGAACAAACCGATGTTTTGCTTCCACTATGAGAGGCATCTTCAGGGATGTAGAACATGAGCATAGGCTCATTGGTCTAAACAACTAAATGTCATGTAGGACATCATGTATGTAGGACATCATGTATATAAATACATGATGTCCTACATTCCTAAAGATGTCTCCCACAGTAGAAACGAAACGTCGGATTCTACATCAACATTGTCGCGGTCACCACCGGAAAACCTAAATCTTCATGACAACAACCGTAAGCGGAAGCCTAAGCAGTTTATTTATTAAAAAAAATTAATTCACGACTAGTTATGTAATAATTTAAATATTTTAATGTACATCTAATAAAATCATTAATAAAAATAATTGTTATTATATCTTAATGTATATATTATATGTATAAATGTTAAGAATAAAATAAAATACCAAATAATGAGAATAAAATTACCTTAGTAAATAAAATAAATCAAATACTTAACATGTAATCGTATATATTTTCTTTCTTTATTTTTTTTAATTTATTTCCCGTTTTTTTTTTTTTTTTTAGTTTTATTGCAATTTAAATTTGCCCCAGTAATCTAAGTGTACTTGAATATTTTTTACCTAATTATTTTTTTTATCATTATCTTTCATTTAATCTTTACTTTTTTTAAGGAATTTTCTAATTTTGTAAAAAAGTTTGTTTGTCTTATATTTTTGTTAATTTATTCGTTTCATGACATATTTTTTGTCTAAGTTATTATTACATTTTGTTTCGTAGATTTCATTATTTTTATTTATGTTTTCTTTTATAACCATGTTTGTGGGTGAATTTCCTGTAATTAAATAAATAAATAGATAAATAAGAATAATATTTTTGTAACGAAACACTGTTAGTGGACGATAACTGCTATAACTAAGGTAAGTTTAATAAATCATTACTTCAAAATACGGGTTTTAAAAATTTGCTTCTACACATAAATAAAATCGTAGCCTCCTTAAAAGATGGAGAAGCTTTGCATAAGCAAAAATCGGGTGCGGGGTACCTCGGAACTTTTCCTCATCACATCGGATTCACTACGCTCATCTTTCTACTTCGGACTCGCTTCGCTCGTCCTCAGAATATACGATTCGCCAAATTTATACAGTAACACGTCTTCGGACTCGCTTCTCTCGTTTTTAGATAGTATTTACATCCGTTTCAGTCTCAGCGGTCACCCATACCGCATTGACCACGCTCAATGTTGCTTAACTTTTATGATACATCAAAAATGATGGATATACGTGTAGTTATTACGTAAAGTTGATGACTTGTACAAAATTTCAACTTACTTGGATATTTATATGATTGCATATGCTCATTTCTTGTATAATATAAATGTTATTGTCTTTTCTTGAATTATAAATAAATAAGACAATCGGTAGGGAAGCCTAGTTCTATAGTTAGCAGCTTGTTTTGATGATTACCGAGGTAAGCTCGCAAAGCATACATATGATAGTTCTTCTCCATGATGATGTATCCCCTATAGTGATGTATTCTTCATGGTAATGTATCCACAATGGTGATGTAATCCACAATGGTGATGTATCCACAATAGTAATGTATCCTCCATAGTGATGTATCCACCATGATGATGTATCCTCCATAGTGATGTATTCATCCTGGTAATATATCCACAATAGTGATGATGATGGTGAGATATCCCTACGAATTACGTTTGCTACTTTGGAAGCATCTCAAAACACTTACATATATACAGATACATACATACAAACATATATGCATATATATATATATATATATATATATATATATATATATATATATATATATATATGCATATATGTTTGTATGTATGTATCTGTATATATGTAAGTGTTTTGAGATATATATAAATCAATATATATAAAATATTGATTCTAAAGTTACAAAATATGGTTGTAAATGTGTGTGTGAATTCAAACATAGGTTCAACTTTTTGTGCTCACCTTTAAAACTTTAAAATCGTTAGGAAACTCTTTAAATTTTCGAATATAAATTAGTAATCCCTTGATTCCTTTTTGTACAATAAAAAAAATTATCACAATTATAAAAATGTCTACAACAATAGAAGGAGGGGTTTAGTGATTCAAGAACATGGACAATTTGGAACGGACAATTTTAAAGGATTTTTTGATTTTAAATGCCTATAATATCATAGAGATCTTATCCAGGTTCGAACCTGCAACATTTTGGTGGCAGACTTGTCCATATTATTCCATCAGAACTTTAATTTTACCTGATGATAGTGGCTTTGAACTGGAACTTGTCGAAACCTACATTTAACAGCGAGTATTTCTATAGTATTGCACACGGTTATAATCAGTTGACAGCGTGGGAAAATAGTTTTGAGGAACCAATGAGGTTTGCCCGATATTAAATTGCAGGCGTGGTTTAACATCTAGGACTATTATAATTGGCTCCCTCGCATGATTTTCTCACGCTTTAACTGATTATAACTGAATTTCATACTATAATTCTTCAAAATGAAAGATGTCGTTTCTTTCTGCAAAGAGCACTCCAGATAATTAACTACGCTAATTATACCTGGGACAGAAATCTATAGCACTTGATGATAAGTGTCATTCATACAAGTTATGCGTAAATCATTTAGTTAGAAGTAAACTTGTTCAGCCATATTCTTATAATAGGTCATTAAGGAAGAAAAAGAAAAACGGCTATTACAAGAAGAATAACAGCTATTATATCTCTCATCACCTCTTGCGAGCCGCTTTGACACATCCGCCCTGCGCCTTCTTCAAAAAAATATACTTTTTAAGAGCCATTAAACACAGACGAAACAAATAAACACCGAACGCTCCGTTTCTTTTCATTCCACCCTTCTTAAAAAAAGAATCTATATATTATTGAAGTATTTTCTTGATTCCAAAGGGTGGTCGCCCCTAAATACAAATTGGAGGGTGGTCCTTTATATAAAAAAAATCCCACTCGCAAGTTGTAACTCTGTTTGTACCCCTCTATCTTTTAGGTAACTTTTTCATAAATATTATAACTTTTAATAACTTCCATGTAATTAAAGATTCTTTTTTTTTGTTCTTCTTTTTAATAATAAGTTTAGAAGAAGTGCTGCGGAACGATTTCTTTTAATTATTTTCATTAGACGCTATTAGGAAAATAACTTTTCTTCTGACGCTCCCGTTTTTTTGTCCTAGGGGTGCTAATGAGGATCTTTATTGCCCTAATAAAATATAATTTCAATGACAACGACAAAGTAAGGGCTGTTAAAAATAGTTTATTTATAGGCAATAAATACAAATAATTGTAATTAGAAATAAAAACACGTGTGAAGTTTCCAAACTATTACTTATTTTAAAATTAATTCTACTATATTTTTTTTAACTTGTAGATATTAGATGAGTTACTAAACGACACCTAATAATTGATATTTTAGTAAATTATTTTTATTTTAACTGTAAAGTTTCTTACCTATGATATTTAACTGTTAATTTGATGTAATTTGTTGTATATTGTATTTATTTACTAGGAGGCAAAGTCCCTAGTGCTTTTGATTTGAAGACAAAATTTACCATCTTACTAAATAAATTATATATATATATATATATATATATATATATATATATATATTATATATATATATATATATATATATATATATATATATTATATATAATATATATATATATATATATATATATATATATATATATATATATATATATATATATATACTTTAATTATAAAGAAATATATAGAAACATTAAGAAAAACTTACAATAAAAACGTAACGTTTCGAACTGTTAAAGTTCTTCCACAGACGAAGAGAGAGACTGATATATATCTATATATATATAATATATATATATATATATATATATATATATATATATATATATATATATATATATATATATATATATATATATATATATATATATATATATATATATATATCTGTGTGTGTGTGTATATTTATATTAATAAAATTTTTTTCCTTACTGTTTTATACAGCGATCTTTTTACTTTTGTTTCTTAAACAGAGTTAGCCCTGTCTTAGCTACTTGTAAACATAACTTCAAGGGTATCAAATTAAGTTAACAAGGAGTTGAAACAGGGGATCCTATGTTTGGCTGTCTTGTCAATTCCATCTCCCCAGAGGTGCGAACTCCAGTGCAGTGGGGTGACATACTAAGTGAGTTTTCTTGGATCCCAAACATGTTTGCTGTGAATAATATTTACACTTTGACGTCTCTAATAAAACACCTTTCAATATCAGCCTTACTCTTTTAAACTCGATTTTTTTTACAGACATTTCAGTAAAAACTTCTCCTGCTTCAGTAAAATGTTTATATATCGACTCACCTCTTGGTCCGATTCTCTTTGTTAGTTTAATAAATATCATTTGATATAATCGGGGGATACTTTGCCACTGAAGTGGCAAAGTATGATCTAAAACTTAAAATTGAATAAGCACAAATGACTTAACAAGCACCAAAAATGTAACAATCACGAGGAGCACAGAAGAAAGTTGAAAAGCAAACTGGACAACATGCCTACACAACCTGCGTTGTGCGCCTATTTTTCATTATTTTTTGCCCGGATTACCCGCTTCGACATCTAGGTCCTTAGCGGTAACCACTCCATCCACCCGGGATAGAGGTCTCTTACATCGGGTATTCCCCCAACTAACCCTGTTGGGGGTATCTCCTGTGTTAGCAAACTTTAAAATAACGTGTAGGTGTAATTTTTATTATAGTTTTCGTAAAATCCCAATTTAAATCTACAAGTTACCCGTAGTATTACCTAGTGAATTATAAGACCGCGCCGCAAAGCTGTATTATCTCAATTTTTATATTTTAATCAATTTATACTTGCTTTTAATTTATATCTTTTATATCAATTTAAATTTATAATTTATACTTTTAATCAAATTATACCCTTTACGTGTGTTTTTCTTGTTTCATTATAACCAAGTGGAAGGTAAGTTTGCTCCTATTTCTCTATCTTTTACACTTTCCATGGGGTCAGAAATGTTTCTTAATGCGTCATCCCCTTTATTCAAGATCCTTGGGAATAACTAAACTAGTTAGATAGTTTAGCGAATTTCCTTTGGAAATTCGGCTAATGGGATAGGCGTCATGGCGGAATTCGAACCTCGGACCACGACACAAATCCGTTTCAGAGGTCCCTAATGACAAAAAATACGTTTCGCAAGACTTTATATATATATATATATATATATATATATATATATATATATATATATATATATATATATATATATATATATATATATATGTATATATATATGTATTTCTAGACACTTCTTGTAAACACTCTATCTTTCGAACGGATTAATATTTTTTAACCAAACTTGGTACAAAAATCAACCTTCGGGAGGACACGAACCCTATTGAAAACCAGGTTTTTGTGACGTCATTAACCCGGTTTGCTGAGTCAGCAAAATTTTGAAAAAATCGGCAAAATTCAGGGTTAATATTTTTGCCGCGAGAAAGGTCAATATTTATGTTTTTCGAGACGCTGAATCGAATGAAACCGGTCCGAAGACGATACGACCATTCTAAGTGACCTAAAAATTGAAAAACCATTGTAAATTACCAAAAACCAAAATTTAGGTCGATAAAAAATAAATTTCGAGTAGGGTGTCGTTTTCTATGTAATTTTGGGCGCTGAATCGAATGAAACCGGTCCGAAGTCGATACGACTACTTTAAGTTACCAAAAAGTCGAAAAAACCACAAAAATTATAGAAACCAAAATTACGGTCGTTGAAAATTAAATTTCGAGTAGGGTGTCGTTTTCAATGGTTTTCGGGCATCTGAGTTGAATGCCAGTGGTCCGGAGTCAATACGACCACTTAAACTCAGGGTACCTGGGTTCACATCCTGGAAGGGTCGATAACTTTTTTATCGTTTTTTTTTTACTTAATATAAGTTTACAACTAGAAAATAATTCTGGCGCGGAGGTCCGCATGTCGGGCGAATTTCCTTTGGATGCGAGCACTCAAACCCAGAGTACCTGGGTTCAAATCCTAGTAGGGACAATAATATTTTATCGTTTTTTTACCTAATATAAGTTTACAACTAGAAAATAATTCTGGCGCGGTGGTCCATGTCGGGCGAATTTCCTTTGGATGCGTGTTTGCGTGCTTTTTACATTATATAAGTTTACAACTACTAAATAAATATTCCGGCGCGGTGGTCCGCTGTCGGGCGAATTTCATTTAGAATGCGTGTTTCCGGGCTAAACAATCCATTTTCTTGCTTATGCAAGAACCATGCCCATAGCGTGGTTCCGGTTCATGCTTTAGAACCTAAGCAGTTACTCAATTGTCAAGCACTGCTCGTAACTCATTTTGTCTGTATTATCCAAAGGAAATGCGCTAAAAACCTTTAAACATAACTGACTAAGCTTAAAGATAAGTAACTAATCTTTAAATTAGTGCAAATAATAGTGCGTACTTCTAATTTTAGAGGCATAGTTTTGTACAACAACTGGATGATTATGCGCATTTCCTTTGGATAATACAGACAAAATCATGCAATAGAATATTAAACCGTGCTTTTGTTGTATGTAAAGGGTTTTATTCGTTTAAATAAGTCTTGATCTACAAGAATAACAATAAATTATTTCTGTATCGTGTAAAATAAGTTTTTACATCGATTCTACTTCCACGAGGCACTGGATATCAGCCATGGCTGATAACAATTCTTCTTCAGTCGTAACTAATGTTACAAATTCAACTGACTTAGAAGGTAAAATGGACAAGTTACTTAATCTTTTCAACGAGTCAAAAGTATCGAGTGTGAATACTTTATCCTTATTAAACGACAATGTGACTCAATTAACTTCAAAATTCGACTCCTTACTCAACTTAGTTACCTCTCTAGCAACAACTGTTAATGAACTAAAATCCTCTCAAAACTCTATAGAAAATAAAATAAAAATCAATGAAGAAAATTAAGATCATGGAATCTCAGCTTAATAACCCTATAGCAACTACAACCAACGGCAATCAATAATAAACAATAACTATTGCGAAGATATTTGGAGTGAATTGAATGACAGGTTAACTCGGCAAAATAATCTCATGATTTATCATCTCCCTGAAAGTATCAGTACGGAACTTAAGGATCAAAAACAAGATGATCTTGATCGAGTCAAAGACATTTTATCAATTTACGGAATCTCAGTTGCAAATATTAGCATCATTAGAATAGGAGATATAGAGACTATTACTCAAACTAAAAATTCTAATAAAGCAAACATCAGTAGTTCTTCTGATCAGTTAGACAATTCAAATAACAACACAGTAGAAAAAGTATTTAAACCTCGGCCAATTAAAGTATGTTTAGAATGTAGTTATGATGTTAAAACTGTTTTAAAACTTAAAAAAACTATACAACCCTCAGTGAAAGTATCTATAGCAGCGGACCAAACTCTTAAGCAACGGCAGTACCTACAAGCACTGCGAGCAAATTTAGAAACTGTGAAAAAAACCAACGAACACGCTACAATTAAGTACAACAGAGGTGGTGTACCAGTTATTATAAATAATTCAAAAAACTAATAGGCCAGTCTCTCACAGTCTATTACCAGAATGTGAGGGGCTTAAAAAGTAAATTGGAATCTTTAAGGCAATCTTTTCCTTTTGGCAACAAATGATGTATTTATTCTAACTGAAACCTGGCTAACAACA
Source organism: Microvelia longipes (assembly GCA_018340805.1). Taxonomy (NCBI): domain Eukaryota; kingdom Metazoa; phylum Arthropoda; class Insecta; order Hemiptera; family Veliidae; genus Microvelia; species Microvelia longipes. The sequence goes on from JACMZG010000022.1 coordinate 52,292,374, forward strand.
AAAATAACTTCATCAGAACTTGGCATGCTGAATTACAAGATCTATAGATGTGACCGTACTTCAACAAACAGCTGTAAGAAAAGTGGTGGAGGTATCTTAATTGCTGTGCACAAGCGACTCAAAGTGTCTCGCATCACACCAATTCATGATGATATTGAACAAATTTTTATCAAAATTCAAAACTAAAACTCCATTAAAAACTTAAAATTGGACTGTCTAGATATTTACAATAAGCACTTTGAATGTATAACATTATTCAGACCATGTAACCATTCCCTTATTATTGCTTGGAGACTACAACCAACCTGGTCTATCTCATTACTGGTTCACACCAAGAGTTACTGATCATGCGCTTTCTATTTCTGATAAATTCTGCATCTCATGATAAATATTGTGTGGTTTAAACCAGCTCAACCTAATTCCTAACACAAATGGAAGAATTCTCGACCTTGCACTCTCTAACTACCCTAATGTGAAATTGAACCAAAGTCTTGACTGTTTAGTAACTTCAGATCCACATCATCCCGTTTTAAATGCTGAGGTTTATTTTGCTGCCCATAAAAACACGATTCAACAGAAAAGAGTTAAATCTTACAACTTCAGCGCTGCAGATTATAAACTAATCAATGAAAAATTAAGCCAGATAGACTGGATAGAAGTACTCAGCAACAACGATCTGGACAAAAATGTAGAAGATCTCTACAGGACTTTAGAAGGAATAATCTCCCAAAACCTCCCACACTCTCCATGTACTGACCGTAAATATCCTCCATGGTATGACAATAAACTAATCCATCTTATTAATCAAAAAGAGGTTGCTCATGCCAGATGGTTTCAAACAAAAAATCCAAATCATTATAAATCCTTTAGTTTGCTTCGAGCTAAATCCAAAAAACTTTCCAGTCCCTTTACAAAGAATACATTTTTAACATTGAGAATTCAGTGCCCAAAATGTTAAATATTTTTACAATTATGTCAACTCCTTAAAGAAAGATTATGACCTATATCCTGATGTAATGAACTTAGACAATAACATCTTAAGAAATCCTTCAGATATAGCCAATGGCTTTGCAACATTTTTTGAAAGTATATACAACAATATCACTCCTACCACCTACCCAAATTTTACTCCCTCAACTGTCTTAAATTTTCCTAAAATCAATATCACAGAATCTGAAGTTGCCAATAAATTTTGCAACCTAGACTCAAATAAAAGCCCAGGGCCCGACAAAATATTTCCTAAATTTGTCAAGGAAACCTCTACAAGTCTAGCTATTCCATTATCCATTATTTATAACAAGTCTATAAACTCTGGATACTTTCCTATCAAATGGAAACTTACCAAAGTAACTCCTAATTTTAAAAGTGGAGATAAACACAACATAAAAAATTATCGCCCTATAGCCATTTTATCTTGTTTTGCCAAGGTTCTGGAGAGCATTATTCTCGACAGTATTTTTCCTGTCATTCAATCCGTCATATCTCCTCTTCAACACGGTTTTTACCCAAATCGATCTCTTACTAATCTTTTAACCTACCAATCTTATATCTATAAAGGTTTTGCTGAAGGGATTCAACTTGACTCAGTTATTACCGATTTCCACAAAGCCTTTGATTCGGTTAATATCCCTCTTTTAATTCATAAGCTCACTTTATATGGCTTTGAGGGCACTTTGCTTTTCATGGATCGTATCATACCTAACTAACAGACCTATTTTCATTCAAATTAAAGGTGTTAAATCTGTTCAATTTATTTCAACCTCAGGAGTTCCCCAAGGCTCCCACCTGGGGCCTATTTTGTTCCTTCTCTTTATCAACGACATAAACTTAATATTTACCGGAGTCCAAATTTTGCTTTTTGCTGATGACCTAAAAATATTTAAAATTGTTTATTCAATCATAGATGCTTTTATCCTTCAGGAAAACCTAGATCGACTTAGTGAGTGGTGTAAGGAGAATTTTTTATACCTCAACATTTCAAAATGCTCAACTATTACATTCACACACTCAAATAACCCTGTAAAGTTCAATTACTCTTTGAACTCCCAGACTCTCACAGTTTTAAATCAAGTAAAAGATCTTGGCATTATTTTTGATTCCAAATTAACCTTTACTCCTCACATACAATATATATCTGCAAAAGCTATGTCATGTCTTGGTTTTATCAAGCGTAACACACAGTCATTTGTCAACATAAACTCCATCAAAACCCTTTACAATTCCATAGTGCGGCCCATACTAGAGTACTGTACCCCGGTCTGGTCTCCCTATTATAAAATTCACTCAGATTTTCTCGAAACTATACAACACAAATTTCTCATTTACATCAATTTTAAACTTTCAATTCCCAGAGAAAATATTAACTATAACTACCTTGAAGCCAGACTTAATCTGAAACCCCTTGCTCATCGCCGTACTATTAATGACTTAATAACATTCTATAAACTTATTCATTCCCTAGTAGACTGTTGTTACCTAACTGAACAAGTTCATTTAAGGCCCCATGCCAGATCTCTTCACAAAGCTTTGCCGTATGAAGTTGAATTCCATTATCAAAATTACCTCTACCATTCTCCTATAAATAGATTCCACAGACTTGGTAACCTAACCTATAAACTTGTTAACCTGCTTGACTGTCCAATATCTGAAATTAAAACCCTTAATGTTAACTACCTTGATCTCTTGCTTGATAATCTTTAAGAAGATACTTCTAACATTTCACAAGCAACTATTTTAATTTATTTTTAATTGAATTTTTAGTTATAAAACTTCTAATTATACAATATAGTATAAAAATTAAAATTGACTGTATTAATTAAATCAATAATTTAAATATTGACAACTAAAATCTTTTTATTGTTCTTTTAAATGTTTATTTTTTTCTCTTTTTCTTTCTTTTTTTACTAAACATACACTATATTAAGTTTGTCACTTTCTTACATCATTCTTTCTTTATACTGATAAGTTAATGTCTATCTTCAAATAATTTCTGCGGTGCACTACTTCTTCTTTTAACCTTTCTAAAATATTAGGTCATCAGCACTTCAACATTTATATTTTACTAAATTTGCTACCTTTTAATATTTCCAGATTGCCTTCTAAATTTTTAGATTTGATATTAGATACCTTAAATTTGTTCCTTTAAATATTTTATTTTTACTTTATATTTATACATTTTTTTAATATGTTTATTTTCCTATTTTTACTTTATTTTTTTTTAACTAAACATATTATATATACAAGTTAAATCACTCTTAATTCTGTATACAGTTTTATTTTATATTATCTATCCCTAGTAATATTTTGTTTTAATACTCATTACTCATATAGAATATTTTTCATATTACATTATTTCTTTAATCCTATACCTATATATTAAAAATCCTGTACTTATTTCTTTTTGTTTTAATACTTTTCTTTATTATAACTTGTTTTCCTTTTCTGAATACAACAATAATCTGTAACATTGATGTAAATCATTTAAACTTATACATAAGTTTACTGTTACATTATTTATATAGTTTATTTTTAAGTTTACCTGTTTTTGTAATTGGACCTTTGGTCTGTATATATAAAATAATAAAAAAAAAAAAAAAAAAAAAAAAAATGAGTTACGAGCAGTGCTTGACAATTGAGTAACTGCTTAGGTTCTAAAGCATGAACCGGAACCACGCTATGGGCATGGTTCTTGCATAAGCAAGAAATGGGTTGTTTAGCACGGAAACACGCATTCTAAATGAAATTCGCCGACAGCGGACCACCGCGCGGAATTATTTATTTAGTAGTTGTAAACTTATATAATGTAAAAAGCACGCAAACACGCATCCAAAGGAAATTCGCCCGACATGCGGACCACCGCGCCAGAATTTTATATTTAAATGCTTCTAGTTTTAGCGAATTTCCTTTGAAAATTCGCCTAATGGGATAGGCGTCATGGCGGAATTCGAACCTCGGACCACGACACAAATCCGTTTCAGAGGTCCTTATGACGAAAAATACTTTTTTTTGAAACTTTATATATATATATATAATATATAATATATATATATATATATATTATATATATATATATATATTATATATTATATATATATATATATATATATATATTATATATATTTATTTTTTTCTAGACACTTTCTTGTAAACACTCTATCTTTCGAACGGATTAATATTTTTTAACCAAACTTGGTACAAAAATCAACCTTCGGGAGGACACGAACCCTATTGAAAACCAGGTTTTTGTGACGTCATTAACCCGGTTTGCTGAGTCAGCGAAATTTTCAAAAAATCGGCAAAATTCAGGGTTAATATTTTTTGCCGCAAAAAGGTCAATATTTATGTTTTTTGAGACGCTGAATCGAATGAAACCGGTCCGAAGTCGATACGACCACTATAAGTGACCTAAAAATCGAAAAAACCATTCTAAATTCCCGAAAACCAAAATTTAGGTCGATAAAAAATAAATTTCGAGTAGGGTGTCGTTTTCAATGTAATTTTGGGCGCGGGAATCGAATGAAACCAGTCCGAAGTCGATACGACCACTTTAAGTTACCAAAAAGTCGAAAAAACCACAAAAATTATAGAAAACCAAAATTACGGTCGTTGAAAATTAAATTTCGAGTAGGTGACGTTTTCAATGTTTTTTGGGCCCTGAGATGAATGCCTGTGGTCCGGAGTCAATAACACACTCAAACTCAGGGTACCTGGGTTCACATCCTGGAAGGGTCGATCATTTTTATCGTTTTTTTACCTAATATATAGTTTACAACTAGGAAAAATTCTGGCGCGGTGGTCCGCATGTCGGGCGAATTTCCTTTGATGCGTGTTTCCCGTGCTTTTTATATAAGTTTACAACTACTAAATAAATAATTCCGGCGCGGTGGTCCGCTGTCGGGCGAATTTCATTTAGAATACGTGTTTCCGTGCTAAACAACCATTTTCTTGCTTATGCAAGAACCATGCCCATTGCGTGGTTCCGGTTCATGCTTTAGAACCTAAGCAGTTACTCAATTGTGAAGCACTGCTCGTAACTCATTTTGTCTGTATTTTCCAAAGGAAATGCGCTAAAACCTTTAAAGATAACTGACTAAGCTTAAAGATAAGTAACTAAGCTTTAAACTAGTGCAAATAATAGAGCGTACTTCTAATTTTAGAGGCTAGTTTTGTGCAACCAACTGGATAGTTATGCGCATTTCCTTTGGAAAATACAGACAAAACGAGTTACGAGCAGTGCTTCACAATTGAGTAACTGCTTAGGTTCTAAAGCATGAACCGGAACCACGCAATGGGCATGGTTTTGCATAAGCAAGAAAATGGTTGTTTAGCACGGAAACACGCATCAAAGGAAATTCGCCCGACATGCGGACCACCGCGCCAGAATTTTTAATCTAGGTATAAGTTTAGATTTGTATTCTAAACTTATACCTTATAACTGCGAAAAACAAGTTATTGGAGTAGATAATGAAAATAAGAGAATCCAGAATGAAAAAGACTAAGTCTTGTTGTAAAGTAAATGAATCTGCTAGTGGGAGGGGGGCTGCCCGTGGGAAGGGGAAAAGATCGATGCTACGAGAGGATATTGGCTTTTGGTAACATCTGTGGACCTAAACATTAACCTTGCTGGTAAATTCCCTTGCTTGCTTTACAAATGGGGCCCTTTATAAAGTACTTACCCCATTACCAGCGGCAACCTACTCCTCCCTAGCTATTTACTTTCCTATTCTAATTAACCTTTGGGTTGCATAGGGTCCGGCTTTTCCTAAAAACTTTCTCTTTTAAATAGGCTCCCTGGGTCATTTCCATGGTGGGAAAAGTTTGTGGCTTTATATAGAGAGCCCTTTCTAGAAAATTACAAGGCATAGTAATAGTACCTTGTAAAATTGTGTTTTTTATACTTATCAAACTTTTTATATCTCATCAAAGTTTGGTGTTGCTTAACCAAATCTTATTACTTCTCCTTACTAACTACAGTAGGAAGAGAAGCAATGTTTAGAAATGTATGTGTGTGTGTGTGTGTATCTTAGTGTAAGTGTGCATATGTTAGTGTATAAGTGTGTGACTGTGTGCGTATGTGTGTGACTGTCTGTTATTATCTTAGCTCTTAGTGTGTTTAAAAAAATTTTAAATTAATTAAACCTGAAAAACGTTTTTGATGAAGTAGAAATACGGTACGCATACGTATAGTCTTATTTAAATTCAACTAATGTGAAATCTCGTCATCAGCATTGGTTCAATGTTTATTAAATGGCATGTTTGGGTTTTTTCTAATCTTAAATCGAAAAATTAACCCGTGGTTGAAGTAGTTACAACAACTACTTCGTCATAATTGAATCGCATTAATCAGGCGTGAGCGAGTTATCAGCGCCCCGTGGGGTTATCACTATATATATATATATATATATATATATATATATATATATATATATATATATATATATATATATATATTATATATAATATATATAATATATATATAATATATATTATATATATATATATATATAGTATATGACACAATGTTATGTGTTATATATGTGTATCATGTTTTGCAAAACTCGGTAAAATCAAATGACAAATGATACATACATAGATATTATATATATATATATATATATATATATATATATATTATATATATATATATATATATATATATATATATATTTCATTGTGTGTATGTATGGACGCATTCCGAGACGTTATTGGTCTCACGGAAACTTTTAAACGCTTTTTCGGATCGGAATTAATTGTAGTGAAAATGAATCATACAAATTATTATCAATAAAATATCATATTTTGTGGAATATATATGGCGTTAATAACTCAAATAAATAACAACCAAATTTCAACAAATATCAAAATTCAAAACTTGTTTTAAAATCTAATACAATATATTTTTATCGACTCTGACTATTTACCCTCCTTTAAGTTTTTGTATAGAAAATGTTTCTTCTCTACCCGGCTGCCGGCTGACTTTATTGGCTGGTAAGTGTTTATTAGAAGGGGTACCGGAGAAGTGAACCGATGTCTCAGAACTTTCTCTCAAGCGGGGTGAAAAGTCGTCAGCTGGCTCGGTATTTTTCACAATATTCTGTTTTATATAAATGAGAAAGGAGCTTTATTATATAAAAAGAGGGAGGGTGAAAAAATGAAAAGTCCCTGAAAACAATTTTCGCTGTTATTACTTCGAGATTTAATAAGGAAAAGCTATTTATTTTCAGTTTTATATCTTTAAACATTGAATGAACTAATAACAAGGCCTAGTTTGCACTTTAAACACTGACAGTCTTTAAGAAAAGATAAATAAAGTCTCTTCAAAGAAAACTTTGTTTATTTACAAATTACGCAAAACGCTTTCGACCTAACAAGAAACCATCATAAGTGCCTCACATAAAAATAAGAAAAAAAAGCGTAAGCTGAATTTTTTTTGAAAATTTGGAAATTTTAAGGAGTCAAGAAACTGTTGGCAACCTTAATTTAAATGAAAGTGGGGAGAAAACACCCCTAATTAACTGATGACGCCACGCTCACCTCCTGTTTTTACGTCACTAGTCTTGTCCATGCTTACTCAAAACTAACGCTTTATGTTTTTTTTCTTTATTTTGTGTCAACGGTAACTTTATTTATTCTATTTATTTTTATTATCTTCGTACCTATTTTATATTTGTTTATTCATTTTTTTATTGTTATTTTGTTATCTTTAAGTTTTTTAATTTTGTATTTTCTTATTTGTTTGTCAAGCACTGATGATGGCCTCTTATTAGGTCGAAAGCTCTTTGCGTAATTTGTAAATAAATAAAGCTTTCTGTGGAGAGACACTTTATTTATGTTTACTTGAAGATGGACTCCATTTATGCTCATCCTAGAACTTACAGACAGTGTTGTTAAGTTTGTTAATTTTCATTAGACAATGACGTTTATGAGCTTATATTGTTTAGATAAAGGAAACTAAGGAAGGGGGTGAAAGGGATCAATTTCCCTTGGAGCTATTATTCAAAAAATATAATATATTTTTATGGGTCTTACGATTAAATACCAAGTACATTCGAAAACAAACATGTGTTATCGAAGTGTTATTCTTTTGTAGGTTTAAATCCTTAACTAAACATGTAATAAACCAATTTTAAGGACTTACAATCATGTTCTCTGTACAATGCCTTGGCTGTGATTTACAGGGATTTCGTGTTGTGAACAACAGAGGTTACATGTTGTACATTACAGAGCTTACGCTTAGTGTATCACAGAACTTACGTGTTGTGGATCTCAGAGCTTACGTATTTTGTATCACAGAGCTTATGTGTTGTGAATCACAGATTTTATGTGACGTGTATCACAGAGCTTTTGTACTGTGAATCACCGAGTTTATGTGTTGTGATTCACAGAGCTAACTTGTTGTGAATCACAGAAATAACGCGATTAGTTTTTTGTCCTATCAACATTTCGGCAGATTTACTCTAAAATTACAAATTTTTCAATAATCATTGTTAAATAGTACAATAGACAAAATATTTTATATATTAAATTTTTCATTTGATTGAATGTAAGGGATATGGGAGGACCCTCTCCCCGTGATCCCGAGCCCTCTCCCAGTGATTGTGGTGACACTTTATTAAGCTTTGGAATTTTAATTAAAATTATTTCTTTATCGATTTTAACAGCTAACTCAAATATTTTTCTCAAATTTTATCAGTATGGTTTCTAAAAAAATATATAAATTATTTAATTAAAATTATTTATAACTTTGAATTTCTAACCCTTTCCCAATCCTCGACATTTTTGTTTAGATCAATAATTAACGAGATTTACTTAAAATATAAAGTTAATTATTATTGATTACATTTATTATTCTCAACACTCTCCTCTTATAGAAATTATATTATAATTTCTAGTTCCGTCAAGGTGTTTATAGTTTGAGTACTCTCTTCCTAGAACATTTTAGTTCCATCAAGGTGTTTGCAGTTTGAGTACTCTTCTCCTAAAACATGTTTAGTTCCATCAAGGTGTTTGCAGTTTGAGTACTCTCCTTCTGTTACATTTCTACTTCTATCAAGGTGTTTTGCAGTTTGAGTACTCTTCCTTGTTTGACAGTTTCTCTCCTTCTGTACATTCACTTCTATCAAGTTATTTAAACTTAATATTACCATAAGGTATTTCTATGCTTTATGAAACTATTGAATTGTATGGATTACTGTAACTATCTGTAATAACTTAAAAATTAGTTATTTCACGATAAAAAAATTACATTTTAGAAACAATAATACAATCATAGTCTGTATTAACTAAAGTGATCTTTATAACTCTATAGTAACGACTTTAATCAAATTTTCAAAAATTGCTACTTCTATTTTTCTTATTAAAATTTAAATTTAATCCTGTATTTTTAAGTGCCCCTTGAGACACTAAAAAGAAAAAAGGTTTTTAAAATAAGTCTTTAAAAAAATCTTCTTAACGATAACATCTTTAAATGAAAATCCTCCCTCAGGATGTTGCAACAATTTAAAATGCAAAGTAGGCTTGTTTTTTTCTACTTAAAACATAAAAAAGTCTTAGGGGACAAGAGGGGGTGATCGCAAGGAGCTACTGCTGGGCCTTAGTTTTTCCTGGTTGTTGCTTGTTAATGAAGACAAACCGTCCTTTAACTTTGGTAGATAAACAGTTTTGGTTATAAAAGGACTGACTTTCTTGGAGTGAAATTTCTGCCAGACTTTTTCCTTCTCGGCAAGTAAAAATACTAGCACGCCGAGCGAATTTCTATGACACTGTTGGAGTTAAACTAAACCTAATTCACGTCTTAACTACATGTTCTGACGTTAAGCTAATGTTTTAGTTTTATTAAATTATTCTTATGTGTTACTGCTTATAACAATAAGTAACATACATATCGAGTAAGTACGATCGATTCAGATCGGCTTTATTCACAGAAAGTATAGTCGATTCAGATTGGCTTTTATACAGTGTAATTACGATCGATTCAGATTAGCTTTATACAGTGTAAGTACGATCGATTCAGATTGGTTTTATACAGTTTAAATACGATCGATTCATATTGGTTTTATACAGTGTAAGTACGATCGATTCAGATTGGTTTTATACAGTTTAAATACGATCGATTCAGAATTGGTTTTTATACAGTTTAAATACGATCGATTCATATTGGTTTATACAGTGTAACGATAATTTCAGATTGGTTTTATACAGTTTAAATACGATCGATTCATATTGTTTATACAGTGTATCAATTCAGATTGGTTTTATACAGTTTAATACGATCGATTCATATTGGTTTTATACAGTGTAAGAACGATCAATTCAGATTGGCTTTATACAGTTTAAATACGATCGATTCAGATTGGTTTTATACAGTGTAAGAACGATCAATTCAGATTGGCTTTATACAGTGTAAGTACAATCGATTCAGATTGGTTTTATGCAGTGTAAGAACGATCAATTCAGATTGGCTTTATACAGTTTAAATACAATCGATTCAGATTGGTTTTATGCAGTGTAAGTACGATCGATTCAGATTGGTTTTATACAGTTTAAATACAATCGATTCAGATTGGTTTTATACAGTTTAAATACGATCGATTCAGATTGGTTTTATACAGTTTAAATACAATCGATTCAGATTGGTTTTATACAGTTTAAATACGATCGATTCAGATTGGCTTTATACAGTTTAAATACGATCGATTCAGATTGGTTTTATACAGTGAAACGATCAATTCAGATTGGCTTTATACAGTTTAAATACGATCGATTCATATTGGTTTTATGCAGTGTAAGTACGCATCGATTCAGATTGGTTTTATACAGTTTAAATACAATCGATTCAGATTGGTTTTATACAGTTTAAATAGATCGATTCAGATTGGTTTTATACAGTGTAAAGTACGATCGATTTAGATTGGTTTTATACAGTTTAAATACGAATCGATTCAGATTGGTTTAACAGTTTAAATACGATCGATTTAGATTGGTTTTATACAGTTTAAATACGATCGATTCAGATTGGTTTTATACAGTTTAAATACGATCGATTTAGATTGTTTTATACAGTTTAAATACCGATTCGATTTAGATTGGTTTTATACAGTTTAAATACGATCGATTCAGTTGGTTTTATACCAGTGTAAATACGATCGATTCAGATTGGTTTTATACAGTTTAAAACGATCGATTCATATTGGTTTTATACAGGTAAGTACGATCGATTCAGATTGGTTTTTATACAGTTTAAATACGATCGATTCAGATTGGTTTTATACAGTTAAATACGATCGATTCATATTGGTTTATACAGTGTAAGAACGATCAATTCAGATTGGTTTTATACAGTTTAAATACGATCGATTCATATGGTTTTATACAGTGTAAGTACGATCGATTCAGATTGGTTTTATACAGTTAAATACGATCGATTCAGATTGGTTTATACAGTTTAAATACGATCGATTCATATTGGTTTTATACAGTGTAAGAACGATCAATTCAGATTGGTTTTATACAGTTTAAATACGATCGATTCATATTGTTTATACAGTGTTAAGAAGATCATTCAGATTGGTTTTAATACAGTTTAATACGATCGAATTCATATTGGTTTTATACAGTGTAAGAACGATCAATTCAGATTGGCTTTATACAGTTTAAATACGATCGATTCAGATTGGTTTTATACAGTGTAAGAACGATCAATTCAGATTGGCTTTATACAGTGTAAGTACAATCGATTCAGATTGGTTTTATGCAGTGTAAGAACGATCAATTCCTTTATACAGTTTAAATACAATCGATTTCAGATTGGTTTTATGCATGTAAGTAGAATCGATTCAGATTGTTTTATACAGTTTAAATACAATCGATTCAGATTGGTTTATACAGATCGATCAGATTGGTTTTATACAGTTAATACAATCGATTCAGATTGGTTTATACAGTTTAAATACGATCGATTCAGATTGGCTTTTATACAGGTTTAAATACGATCGATTCAGATTGGTTTTATACAGTGTAAGAACGATCAATTCAGATTGGCTTTATACAGTAAATAGATCGATTCATATTGTTTTATGCAGTGTAAGTTCGATTCAGATTGGTTTTATACAGTTTAAATACAATCGATTCAGATTTTTTTATACAGTTTAAATACGATCGATTCAGATTGGTTTTATACAGTGTAAGTACGATCGATTTAGATTGGTTTTATACAGTTTAAATACGATCGATTCAGATTGGTTTTATACGTTTAAATACGATCGATTTAGATTGGTTTTATACAGTTTAAATACGATCGATTCAGATTGTTTTATACAGTTTAAATACGATCGATTTAGATTGGTTTATACAGTTTAAATCATCGATTTAGATTGGTTTTATACAGTTTAAATACGATCGATTCAGATTGGTTTTATACAGTGTAGTACGATCGATTTAGATTGGTTTATACAGTTTAAATACGATCGATTCAGATTGGTTTTATACAGTGTATGTATAAAAATAAATCGTTGAGTGAATGTAAATACTCTTTGAGATTAACCAAAAGAGCGTGCAGATAAATCCGGCTAATTTACAGAAAATTTTGAGAAAAAAAATTATAAAAAAAGTTTGTTGGTGATCCAACGTTCTAGATATTCGACCGCGCCTTATAAACGGCTAAAAAAGTGGGATTAAGACTGGTGTTTTTTATAATTTATACTAAAAGTCTCTACAATGTTTATTAATTTAATAAAAACCGTTTTTTAACTTAAGTTGTCATCATGCGTGCCGAAGAAGAAATGTATGGATGTAGGTGAGTTCTATGATATTATCATGATATCTTTCTCGTTTAAAAATGAGCAAAGCGAGACCGAAGGTGTACAAAATTATAAATTAGGCGTTTTCATAGTTTGAAGTACGAGCGAAGCGAGTTCGAAAAAGTAAGGAGTAAATCCTAAATGTAAGGAAAATTTCCCAAACCCGACCCGATTATTTCACTTTAAACGGAATATATGTTTTTTATCATTTGAACTGCTTAACACAGTAAACAGATAATTTAGGTAAATAGAGCTCGGATAAAATCTACCGGACAAAATGTATCTAACCTTACTGAAATAAGAATAATTATTCTGATAAATATTCGAAAAATTAATTTCTAAACGTGACGGATACTAATACTTATTGCTCAGTTTTAGGAAATTTTTTTGAAGATTCGCTAATATAGATCTGCTCCTTTCACTATAATCTTGCTACTCAAGATGTTTCGACCGATATATTTTTTCTAGATATATATTTAGTAAGTGTACATTTTATTAGGGTTAATTTTATCCGATAACCAAATAAAACGCTTGCTGAACGCAAGGCACTTCCAATATTTTTCTTTTTGATCCAATTTTAATAAGTATTTATTAAGAGATTGGTCCTTAACTCTCAAAACCAGTTTATATTTCATTAGCGAATTGTACCAAAGGAAATTCTTTAAAAACAATTTCTTAAAGCCTAAAAAGCGTTAAGTTTCATAGCTTTAATTAGGTTTTTAAGGATATCAGGAAAAATAGGGAGTTGGGAAGTTAACCCGATGAAAAAGTTTTGGCTTAGAAGGGAGGCTTTAGTTTATCCTTTTCATTGTTTCGGAAAATCCTGCTTTTCACATTAATATCAATTGTGACTGTAAAGTTGTTTATCTCCCGTATCATCGCAGTCATAAAGTAAGGATTTAGCATGGAAATTAACCCTCGTTTTTATAAACTGTTTATTTCAATTTAACTAATCAGTTTGTAGGATATAAAGGATTCAGAGACTTAGCTGCCAAATTTATTTTTACAATACATTCTAGAAGTGAAGCACAGTTTTGACCCTGCTTAGCTGATTGGACCCACCCTTTTCTATGGTTTCTAGAGACGAGCGGTGCTCTCTTACCGCCATCATGAATGTCGAATGATGGAACAGTTCCCAGATGTAGCATTGCATTTTGCTTGTTACATTTCCTTGGTTCTCTCGCACAATATATTGTGTCAACTATTCATGTTTTGCAAAACTCGGTAGTATCAAAATGATATATGTTTTGCTTGCCATGCATGATGGCGGTAAGAGAGCACCGCTCGTCTCTGGTAAGTACTTCACATTATATTCTTCGGAATTAATTGAAGGTCTGAGTGAGTTCAGGCTCTGTCGGAGCCCTGATGAGTTAGACGTAACGAAACAGAGTGGGACATGACATTATGTCGAGCCATCAAGTATGACGAATGTCGAATGATGGAACAGTTCCCAGATGTAGCATGTATTTTGCTTGTTACATTTCCTTGGTGTCTCTCGCACAATTATATTGTGTCAATTGCTTCATTCAATGAGCAAACCTAAACTTAATAGCATATAAAATTTACTTGCTGCACCAAGAGGTAAAAAAGGCCTTCGTAACTGCTGAGTAAGAATTAAAAATTCTCGCAAGTTATCCTACAAGCTGGGCAAATGTTTCTTTGCAATGTGTGCTTTTTTGCTTAACAACCCATTTTTTACTTAAGTCTCCAGTTAATTGGTTATAACCTGGGCGATAGCATAGCTATAGTACAACACACGGCTAAAATCAGCGCGGGAAAATAGTGTTGAGGAACCAATAAGGTTTCCCTGATTTGAAATTGAGGGGCGTGATGAATTAACATCAGAACTAACCTCATTGGCTCTCTCCCATTATTTTCCTGCGTGTCAACTGATTTTAGCCATGTGTCGTATTATACCATCTACAGAGGTAGTAATGCTTTGTATAAACAAATTTTTATCGATTCTAGATAATCGATTATTATTATTTTATGTATCGATTATAAAAAACTATCGATACTCATGCAGTTATCCACAGATCGACTGTCTGTAAAAAAACGATTAAGTTATATCGGTTTCAGTTACATTTTTAATTAAATAATTGAGTTTTTATTAATTAATCTCCTTTTATTTCTTTATATCCAACACAAATTTATTTTGTTTTGTAGTTATAAACTTATATTGGATAAATATGACGATACAATTATCCCTGAAACCAAAATTCGAATCCGGGAACCCTGAGAATATCTCTGGACCGGTATTATTCGATTAGCACTCCAAACACTTCGAAAACGACACCGACCGTAATTTAAGCTTTCAGGTTGTTAACGACAGTGTTTTGACTTTTTGGTTACTTAAAATGGTCTTATCAACTTCGGATCGAGTTAATTTGATGTAGCTCTCCAAGAAACATAAATATCAAAATCTCGACGAAAATTTTTAACTCTCAATTTCATTAAAATGTTAAAAATTTTCCTGTCTCTGCAAATTGTGCCGATTACGCCACAAGGCCCTGATTGTGAGAACAGTTTTTATGGGCCGTACATTTAATCTGGTTTGATTTGATCCAAGAGTTCATTTCATCCAGTAACCAAATGGAACACTTACAGAACACTGTTTCCCTAGAACTTCAACAGGATCCACTTTCTCCCCAAGGTTGCTTTTTTTTATCATGTTTGATTAAAATTTACTGACTGTATCTTAGTTTTTCCGGTTATATAGCACGGGTTTTCGACTTTTTGGTTACTTTGAATGGCTGTATCGACTTTGGGACTGGATTTATTTGATTAATCGACCCAGAAATCATAATTTAAAACTTTAACCCTTAATTTTACCGATGTTTTGAAAATGTTGTGCCTAAGCACACGAGATTATTGACATCAGAACAACCTGGTTTTCAAAAGGGATTTATCTTCCAAGGTTTATTTTGTACCAAGTTTCATATAATGATATTAATCCGTTCGAATGGTAGCGTGTTGAAAACCCTATTTTTTGTATAGTACTTAATACGTTTGTTTGGCAAGTTTTTTAACTTATAAAATATAAAGTCTAAAATATTCTTTAAATTTCTTTTAAATACGTTTTCTTATAAAAGGTGTCTTTTGTTTAATCACAATCTTATCTTCCTCCCTCTCTGACAGTTTTAATCCAGAATACTTTAACTTGAAGAACCTTTTTGTCTTAAAAACGTCATCAAGGAAAAACTGGGTTCTCAGATTCCCTAAGCATGCCTTGTTTTAAAATCATTGAATATTTATAAAGTAAAGAAGTATTGCAGTGTTGTCTTGTATTTCTTAATCCTTTACTTTCCATTAAGTATCTCTTCCTTTAGATCTTTACTTAGTCGGTTAAAACCTTAGCAAAGATTTAATGTGCGTTTCGTACTCAACGGCTTTGCATTATTTAGAATCTTTGTCGACTCATCATTCTGTTAAGATTTTTTTGTTATAAATAGTTACATTTAGAATGGGCAAATTTAGAGGTGACTAATTGAAGACCTTGGGCGTCTTAGCTACTCCACGGCCTGGGTGCCCTGCGCCTCTGATACTATAGAGGCGTCGGCGATTGGGTCCACTTCACGGACCCGTGTGAAATGCAGCTTCGCGGCCTCAGGGTTAAACAACCACACACACGACATTTCCGAGCGATAAAAATACAAAAAATAAACATTCAGACGCACATTGTATACCGTAGGTATACAGGAAAAGTAGTGGTGTTTACAAAAAATCTGAAACCGGAATATCACCGGCAGTACCCGTTACAAGTTTTTTAATACCTCCTAAGTGCTTTGACAAAGTTGTCGTCTGTACGTGTGGGGTGTGGTTTATGTATCTACCGTGTGTATTTATGTCTGTCTGTATGTGTTAGGTGTCGTATCATCGTATCTACCAGTGTATGTGGGTAGGTGTCTATCATCGTATCTACCAGTTTTTGTCTGGGTTATGTTTTAGGTGTCAGTTCCCGTATCTGCGTTGTATGTGTTAGGATGTCGTTTCATCGTACTACCAGTCGTATTATGTCTGTTGTATGTGTTAGGTCGTATCATCGTATCTACCAGTGTATGTGTTAGGTGTCGTATCATCGTATTCTACCAGTGTTGTGTTAGGTGTCGTATTCATCGTATCTACGTGTCTTTATGTTTAGGTGTCGTTCATCGTATCTACCAGGTTGTTTTATGTCTGTTGTATGTGGTTAGGTCGTCGTTCATCGATCTTCCGTGTTTTAGTGTTTAGTGTATCTCGTATCTACCCTGTATTTTATGCTAGCGGTTATAACGTTTGTTACAAGAAATCAATCTATACGTGTAGTTATGCTATTCGGAAACTTTTGTCATGTCCCAGCAAAATTATTAAAAATTTAAAAAACGCGAAAAAATTTGTGGATCAGTTTGATATTTTGCACGCATGTAGTCATTATATGTCTAACATATGAGCCAAGTTTCATCTCATTATCAGCATTATTTGTGTGAATTGCATATTTGTAGGACGAGCAAGCGAGTCCGATGTGATGGAGGAAATTCCCGAGGAACGATGCATCCGATTTTTTTTATCTAAAATACAGTTTTATTAATTTTCAGAAAAATGTATAATATTTTTGTAGCATGCAATATGAATAAAATAATAAAAGCAAACAGTATGCTGAAGCCGCTTCAATATCCGAGGAATCAAAATAAAGCAGAAATATAAATATAAGGTTGCTTTGGTGCTCGTTTCACAAAGTAAATAATATTTCCACCGGTTGAAGCTGTTGGATGGAATGTATGACAACAAAGAGGAATTATTTGCATACAACTTCCTTTTATTTTTTATTCTTTATCAGCAGCGCAATAATTTAAATATTTAACATATTTACTTCTCACCTTATATTTCCCCTTTTCAAAAAGCTTTATAATAAAAAGTCAAAAAATAAAATATGAAATATTCTGTTGTTGTGGAATGCGTAGAATTTTCCCATTTTCCTTTTGAGCATTTCCATACGTAGTGTATTTATCTTCTGTTATACGTATGTTATCAAATCAAATTTGAGTTTATGTTTCCTTAATATGAATATTGTATTGAAATCTCTGAATTATTATATAAATGCAGGAAATCAAAGTAGTGGGGGATACTTTCTATATTTCAATACTAAGCCTGTCGAAAAGAGGGGTCACAAAAATAAAAAAATAATATCTTTTAAAGTAACGAAAAAAATATTTAAAAGTACTATGGCGATTTCAAATTTAGCTCTGTTATCTTTGATTTGTATCATATTTTATTGTATATTTGACCCTTTATTTAGTTTTTTAGATTAACCCAAATCACTGACAAAATCCAATGCTGAATGAAATCCACTGCTCGCCTCCAGTTTTAATATGTTAAAACCTCATAGGCATAATTTATTATGAAAATTCAGTAAGGGCTGATATTGGTTAAAATTATAAATAAATAAAACATGAAATATCAAATCATTAGTGGTTGTGACGGAGATTTTGTGGTATAGACTCACCATGATGAATTAAAAACAATAGACATAGTTTCAATCACAATAGTATAAAAGAAAAAAAAATAGGTAGTCTGTAAACAGCTCTGATGATGACGTAAAGTCGACACCGGTCAGTTATAATGTTTTTACACTATTGTGGTTGACAATATACCTATTGTTTTTAATCCTAGTGTGTTCTTTAGACATCATGGTAAGAAATATCAACCCTACCTGATAAAATTCTTAAAAATTGAAATCTTCCACAATTTTAGCATTTAAACATCAATAAATAAAACTAATAAAGAAGGTTATAACTCTAAAAGGTTATACCTTGTCTAAAAATTAACTTAATATGACGGACAGTCAAGTGATTTCATCTTTCGGTTCCTTCAGAGTATATATATATATATATATATATATATATATTATATATTATATATATATATATATATATAGTATGTGTGTTTTTTATACTATTGTGGTTGACAATATACCTATTGTTTATATATACCTTATATATAGGTATATATATATATAATATATATATATATATATATATATATATATATATATATATATATATGTGTGTGTGTGTGTGTGTGTGTGAGTGTGTGTATGTATGTATGTATGCATGTGTGTTTGTGTATTTTTTGTATTCAAAGTCTACTTTTACTCATCTTTTTTTATTGATATAACCTAATTTTTAGCAATGTTTAATACTAAAAATAATTTGGTAAAATTACAAACTTTGGGATATAATAATCTCTTGATCCATCCATTGTTTAATAATTGTTCAAATATTTGTCTTTGAGACTAAAAAGGGCATATTGGATATCTAGTGGAGGTATAATTACAATATTGGGTTATCAGGGGAAGGATGGAATAAAGGTAAATAGCCGCGGGACAATACTGCATCCCTGCGGAACTCCCCTTTTATATTACTTTCAGAAAGCCAACTGTTGTAAGGTTATATTTAATTTCAGAGGATTCCCTGTAGCTTATTAACTGCCTCCTTGTGAGGCGGTATGCCCCATCGAATTCCTTCCCCCTCTCTTAGATTACTCTTCACTTCATTACACCTGTTTAACGAAAACTCCAACAAGAAAGAAGATATTTTACCTTCAAGTGGATTTTACCAAGATGAAGTGATGTTTAATAAAGATAAATTTTATAAGGGTTCAAGAGCCTTTAGCGAATTTTCTGATTAACATTTGCTAAAAGTTCTCACAATTATTATTATGCACATTGTGTTACATTCTTAGGTGTCTCTCATAAACTAACTACTAACAAAATACTAGTAGAATCGTATTGTTTTAACAATTTATGTTTTTCACAACTCGGTGGTATCAAATAGACTAAAAGCGTTTTAAAAATTTTAATAAAATATAAAACTTTTATTTAAAGACATATCGACAAAAATATTTTTGACATAAAAGAAGAACCGATTGAAAGATTTGTCGATGTCTTTTAAATTAAGAGTTGCAGAAAAAGTGTCGCTTTTCTTCTTTTTTAATTTTAACAGAAGGTTTTCCTCTAAAGAGATCCAAGGGATGCTTTCAATACCCTACGTTTATAATTATTGGGTTCTTATTTTATTGAAAAGGGGGTCGGAGGAGGGGAATCCTTTGTGGGGGGGGGGTCTATACCCCGTCTAGTGTTTTCTTAATTTGAATTCTTGTTGTTTGTGCCTTTGCACTCTCCCTCCAGCCTCGTTGAATGGAAAGTCTAATGAAAAATCTAGAGGCTTTCCTTGGCAGCTTTTTTATACCCTTGAGTCGGTAGTTAGTATTTGTTTAGCACTCTGTATGCCCTCTTTACAACATAGCTTTTCTCTGCTCCTTTAAGAACTTGGTATCTTCAGTACAAGGCAAACAGTAATTCCAAAGCCTTTCAGAAAGAAGTCATTTTATTTGAGAATATTTTATTGATGTTTAAGGACAAGTAAACAATGAATAAATTATAAGTTAGAATTACTTGCTCCCGAGATTTAGTTTTTATTCAATATAAAGTAACTAAATAAATTAACATCAAATTTAATTAATAAGATTTTGAATCGGAGACAAATCTTAAAGGGGTTTTAAACGAGGAGGTGTACAAGTTGGTACTTGTACGAACGTGATAACGTATAGTACTTGTATGATAACACCACGTTTCTTTACTCCAATACACCTAAGAAGAGAAGTTAAATAAAAAGAACCAAAAACCACTTAAAACTCTCCACAAGACGTATATTACGATAAATAGAGCCGTTTTCGATCTCACGACCATCATCAGCGGCGGTGAGATGAAGGCTTCCGATCTCAAGATCATCATTAGTAGCAGTGAGACAAAGGCTTTCAATATCACTATAATCAGTGTCGGTGAGATGCCGGCTTTCGACCTCACGATATCATTATGTAAGCTTTCGATCTCACGATTCTCATGGCCGGTAAGATGCTAAGAAGACTTGAGTCAAACTTTTAAAACCGAATCATATAACGTACTCCATACGAATCTGTCTAAAAGAAAATGATGCTTATAAAACTACATATTTGTACCGCTAGAAGTGATGGCGTGAGTAATATTTTAGAAACATTTTAAGAGGAAGTGTAAGTTTAATGTCTGAGTGATACTGACACTTACAAAACACTTGGGGAGAAAAAAAAATTGTAAAATAAAATAGGAAAAAGGAAAAGTTTTGTTAAACAAGAAAGGCAGGAAAAGTCCGGTTCTGTAATGTCCTCTAGGAATTATTGATAAGGTCTCATACGATCCCTACGGCTACCCTTAAAAAGTAAAACTAAAGAGAAAGAAAAAGTTTGTAGCTATTTGCATGAAAAGCGTAAAGAGTTTCATCACATGCTGTGTTTCCCAGAGTACGCTCTAAGACTTACACACGTGCGGAGTTCAAGGACACTGCTCCCTTCGCTTCATTAGTGGAGCAACTAGGGACGTACTAGTAACATATTAGATGGACAAGACGTGTCCGTGGATCATTGCCACAATCAGGCCTTTGTCACGTTAAATCCTTTACTATACGCGTCTTTATAACTCGATAAAATCAATTATTCTACAGTGTACAATAATGTTTTTAAGGAGGAATTCAACAAAATAACTTCTCACTCATTTTATACCAAAGCTTGTCTAAAATTATTTCTTCTCCTAAATTATTAACATGTTGATTTATCATGTTTAAATGTTTTTTCCATAAAAATAAAAACAAAATGCCTTGGGCCTGTTTGCCACTGTGCGGTGTAGGGACCACGTGTGCGGCCCACGTCTCCCTTGTGGGTGTAGGGACTGCGGCCCACGTCTCCCTTGTGCGGTGTAGGGACCACGTGTGCGGCCCACGTCTCCCTTGTGCGGTGTAGGGACCACGTGTGCGGCCCCACGTCTCCCTTGTGCGGTGTAGGTGTGCGGCCCCACGTCTCCCTTGTGCGGTGTAGGGACCACGTGTGCGGCCCCACGTCTCCCTTGGTTGTACTTTATCAGTTGGTCATATTACAGGTTTATATAAATCAAATGTATTATTGAAAAAACTTGATTTGTTTACATTATGTCAATTAATGACATTGTTTTGATTAAAATGTATATGTCAATCAATAAAGCCAGAACTAATACTGATAATAAAATGGAACTTCGTATTTCTGTTAACCATACATATTACATGTGTAAAAAATGTCAGTCTAATCTAAACACTATATAATGATTTGTGATTTTTTTAATGCTTTTAGGGTCATTATTGTGGGTTAACGACGTTACACATGTTTCATAAACAATAGGGCTCGGGACATGAGCAAGGTAAATTTTTGTACCAAGTTTCATTTCGATCTGAGAGCATTCGAAAGTTATCGTGTCCCATAGAAACATCTAGGACACAAAAATCTCGTACATACGTACAAGATAAGTATACACAACATATATATATATATATATATATATATATATATATATATATATATATATATATATATTATATATAACGATTCTAGGTAGAGGGTTTTCATTTCCTTTGTACGCATTCCTTATATTATTTATAATTTCTTCTATGACTTTGATTTTATTTGGCATAGATGACTCTATATTGGCATTGCGGTTGATTGCCACGCCTTTTTAAAGTTGTCATAGATGCCTGCATTGGCAAGAAGGGTCGCTGACGTTCTACACAAGCAATGCTTTGTGTATAATTCAGGATCAGGGAGATTTAAATTAATGTAATAATTATTAGGTCCCTAGGGACGTAAATATGTGTTTTATGTCCCTAGGGACGTAAATATGTTTTTTACGTCCCTTTGGACATAAAACACGTTAACATAAAAAAAACTTAATTACAGCTCAAGTCGTAGGTGATGGAAATTTAATTTAAACAACAGTACCATTTTATAGGAAGGGTATAAGTGCTTCAACAATGCGAATTAAGTTGAAAAGGCGTCGAGGTAGAAATAGGGAACAAGTAACATGATATTGTTTGTAACCATGACATCAGAATCAAACCTAATTAAACTAAACTACCCCACAGGTAAGTCTAAGTCCTTTGTGTGGCTACTTATTGACAGATTATATTTCTTTCTTTTAATTTACCTCATTTATACAGTATAATACAGGGTGTAATGCAACATATTACTAATGTAAAACTTTTAGTACATTGAATCAGCATATTTGTACAATTTGTATAAATATACAGCGAGTAAATATACATATCTTCACGCTACATATCTATACTCAAATCAATAAACAGATAACAAACAAAATAACAAGAGGCCTTCTGCCTCAACGCTTCCCGCCTTTTGTGAAAAAATTGATAATAATGCATTATATCAATTATTGACAATGTTTTGTTTGACATATATATGTGATGATTAGGTCATCATCAGAAAGTGTTTAATAACCATAGAGATATATAATAAATGCCTGAAACATCTTTTTTGGGCTCTCAGAGGGCTCTGTGTAACCTCATTGAAACCCCCTCTAAGAATAATTTAAGATTATAATAAATCAATTGTTTCGGTCTTCCCGCACATTGTTTGTGTTTTAATTTGTATTTTTAACGTTTTACTAGATAAGTTATTGTAATTTTGCAC
This sequence comes from Microvelia longipes, assembly GCA_018340805.1. Taxonomy (NCBI): domain Eukaryota; kingdom Metazoa; phylum Arthropoda; class Insecta; order Hemiptera; family Veliidae; genus Microvelia; species Microvelia longipes. The sequence goes on from JACMZG010000022.1 coordinate 52,315,689, forward strand.
TGATTATTTGATTATATTTATAGCAAAAGTGGTCAGGTTACTTTTTTATGTTTCAAAATTTAACCTATAGGGCCCCTCTAGTAATAATATCTCTATGTTAATAACAAACTAAAGCAGTTAACAGAAACCTTAGAATAATACTATATATAGAAGGAGCACAGGACCGTAAACACAATGTAATTCCACTGATAACACGAAAGCCGGTTGACTGGTGCAACTAAGTAATGCTGCCAACCTGACAACAAAACATTATTTTAAATATGTGTCATAAATATCTATTAATGAAGAAAGGTCGTAAAGAACAAATAATATAACTTAAAACACCTGTTGAGTATTTAATAAAACTGGTCTTAGATGGCAAAAGGGTGGCGGAATACAAGAATCTACATTTAGTTGACGAGGACTACTTTTAGCGAATTTTCATTATGAAAATGACGCTTATGAGGTTGTTCGGATGACGGAAGTTGAGGGTGGGAGTGAGCGGAATCGGTTCCTATTGACTTCCTGATAACAAAAATATATGTCCGAAAAAAGTTTATATATATATGTATATATTATATATATGTATATATATATATATGTATGTAAGAGTTTCTACCCTTTTCGTATGGCGAACGATAACTCTCGAAGGCGTTCTCAAATTGAAACGAAACTTTGCAAATCGCGAGATGTCGAGGAGGTTACGAGGCCTATTGTTTATAAAAACATTATGACGTCATCAACTAAAGTTATGACGTCATGAAAAAAAATTTTTTTTGAAACTTGAAATGGCTATAAAACAAGGTATTTCGTGTTTAGGTAGACGGCTAGCTGAATCGATTAAGACCGATTTCATCTCAATCGAACCATCACAAATGGCGCAAACGGTATACATATATATATAATCTTGTATATATGTATACGTCTAGGTCAAAGACTCGTACGATATCTTTTGGGTTCAGTAGTGTTAGAGGGTGGTGATATAGTATAAAAGAGGGGCCTCTACCTCTAGCTCCATCCTGGTAAGCCTACTGTCCCAGAGAGACAGGACAAAAATGGCTTCCACTAAACCACGCCAAGCTAAGCAGGCCCGTAAAGCGGAAGAACCTCGAAGTAGTCTTTATATGGTCGAAGTCATTCTAAAACGATTGCGACCGGTTTCAGCTCAGTCAGGCAATCTTAAGTGACGGAAACGGCATTTTTATTTAAAAACTAAAATCATGAATATATTTTTGTTTATAATTGTCGCGGCCGCCGCTAGGTTTATTTTTATATATTTTTTTTTTTTTTTTTTGTAATGTTTTTGTTTTGGACAACACTGTCAGGAAAGAATTATGTTTGACGTATTTTATTCTAGTTTTTCGATTCGTTTCAAGATTTATTAGTTTAGACGGTAAAATATTCTTTACGGGTTCTAACCAGGGTTCAAATGGGTTTTTTACGGGTTCTTGTTTGATTATTGTTCGCGAAAACGGGACGTTTTATGTTACAGTTGTTCCTTCTTCGTATCGATACTTATATCAATAAAACTCTGTGAAAGTTAAAGCTGTCTGACTTTAAATTTGTGTAGCTAGAATGAATTTCGTGACGATTGTTGCGCGATTGCCGGCACAATAATGCTTCTTAATTTTAATACTATAGCATACTATTAATAATAGAGTATGAATAAAATCTCAATTAGCAAATCAAATTTGTGAGAAGCCTCTCAGGCCCGCGAAGCGGGCCTGTGTGGAAAGGCTGTGAAAATTCGCTAGATACATGGCAAAATGCCATGTAACAAGAACAACACATAATACAAACCAACAACAATGTGGCCGCGAAGCGGCCACAGGGAGGCCCGGGGCCGCGAAGCGGCCCGGTGGGCCGACGCCGTGGAGCGGGACGAGGCGCGAAGCGCCGAGGCCGCGTAGCGGGCACGGGCGAAGGCCCGTATTATATATAATTTTAATAAATACGTTTAAACTACAATTTAAAATGCATAAAATATTGTAATGCACCGATATTTATATAAGTATTTTATGAATAATCAATCATTAATTATTAATAGAACATAATTCAGCAACCGGAAGTATTGCCAACTTTTTTTTAGAAAATTGTATATTGTAAGGGTGGCAGCATTACTTTGTTGCACCAGTGAACGGCTTTCGTGTTATCAGTAGTGCTCCTTCTATATATAGTATTATTCTAAGACAGAAACAAACAGATAAGGTATCTAATCATTGCTAGGTGTGTATGCAATCGAAGAATGAACTACAAACTAAACAAAGATCTAGCCACGGGGCTTAACATTAAGGTTAAGGGTTCAAGATCATTAGGTTTTTATGCATAAGATCAATAAAGGATTTTGTTTAACTCATATTAGAATATGACTTACGTAGAATAGATATTACGTAGACGTAAATATCTTTACTCACTATATACTAGAGAGTAAATACATGAGTAAAGTATTATTTATAATTTTATTATTTTAAAAGATATACATTTTTAAAAAAAAAAACTATAAAAAACACATCTGAACAAAACTCTGGTCCAAGGAAAACGAGAAACAATTACAAGGCAAGTGAAAACCCTAAGGTTAAAATTATTTCGAGATTGAAAAATGCAGGACTGAATTTCCCAAGGAAAAGGGAATAGGGAGTCATCAATAATTAAATTTTCAGGTATTACGAAGGGCTCGTTGTTTTTATTATATGTAGCAAGCATTATATCATAGTTACGTCATGTAAAGGTTATGTATAATATCACTGCCTCAGGGTTCCCGCAGTTAAGTATTTATTTAAAAGCTTTGTATTTCCAAGCTGAGGGTCTTATCTTTCTTACTTATGCATGAACTTACTCTTTTATCTTCCGTTTTTATTTAGACTGTTTTATTTACTCGAGTATTACATTTTTTAAGTAAATACAAATGCTTGGATTGTTTTCGCGAAAACGATATTTTTATATCGTTATTTTTATTATCTGTAGATTTGTTCTTGTTTATATTGCTACGTATATATAATGAGAAATAAATTACGATTATATTCTCACGCATATCAAATATTATATGAACTGTTATATATTTGTACAAGCATGAAATAGAAAATAAATTACGCGATTTTGTACATTAATATGATCCAATATTGCATTTTATTTTTATGTATATAAAGAAGAACTGTATATTTACTTAAATTCTCAGAAGAAATTCGGTTTCGATTTATTTAAGCAAACATTGCTTATCCGATATTATACCTACGATATAATGAGAAAAAGTAAACATCTAATCTAAAAGATCTAAAGAGAAAAATATTGTAGAAATTCTTAAAATTTATTATTATATTATATATATCTCTCTTCGTCGAGTCTCTCTTCGTCTGTGGAAGAACTTTAACAGTCGAAACGTTACGTTTTTATTGTAAGTTTTCGTAATGGTCTATATATTTCTTATAATTAGTATATATATTATATATATATATATATATATATATATATATTAATATATATATATATATTATATATATATATATATAATTAATAATTAAGTGTAAATTTAATGTTTGCTTAAATGTTAAATAATAATTTTTTTTTAAATGATTTATATGGACTCTTACTTATCGGTGTTTGAGGCACCAAAATTTTGTTTCCATATTTTTTGCTTAAAATATGAAGATTGTAGATATCAATGAATATTATATATATATATATATATATATATATATATATATATATATATATATATATATATTATATATATATATAATATATTTTTTGAATTTTTTTGTTTATAAAAGTCACTAAACAAAAACATTGACGGTTTATTCCAAAATAAATTATTGAGTGGAATTTGTGCCAGGATAAAATGAGACCAAATTAATGTAACCTTATTTTAATGAAGTTGTTGTAATCCTCCAAATGTCCCTTCTTGGCATAAGTATATGATTTTATAACGAGTGGACTGGAGCTATATTGTTTTAGTTTTGAGTAGTTTTTTTTCTTCAGGGTTTTGTTAATTTTGTTGGGATGAATTTATTTTTACTGTTGAAGGTTTTTACTGTTTTATACGGTTTAGTATAATTTTTAATTGTTTCATAATAAGTTGTAGGTCATTCTAAATAAGAACTTCATATTGTTTTTTTTAGATAGTTTAATATGGAAGGGATGTTTATTGCATATTTAAATTGGGTTTCCTTGGCAGTTTGTGGACTATCTAAAAAACAAATTAGTTTACATTTTAAAAAAATTATCTCCTGCCGCAAAAGAAGCAGAAAGTTACGTCATCCTAACCCAAACGAACTGAACAGCGAAGTTAAAAATATTTAACTCCTGTAGCCAAAAAATATAAACAAAATTAGCTGAACATCAAAAGTTATTTTTTTTAATTTTTAAAGCTAAAATATTTTCTTAAAAACCTCATTACTGTAAAAGCTTTAATGAAAAAACCTGTTTTAACCTCCTGTACTGTTAAAAAAATATTCCACACAATTCAGTCTTTAAGTATAAAAACAAAAGTTATTTTTCTTTTTCACCAAAAAAATTTGAAACTTTTTCCAGAAGATGAACTAAAGAGATTATCAGCCCAAAGCACTTAGCTGCGATTAGTATCCATAATGTCTTGTAAAGGGCATAGGGCAGTTGTACTGACTTATCCAGGGGGGACCTAATTCCACTGCTCTTAGACAATGCTTTGCTAACTACCAAAATAAGAAAAAAGGATTTATTTACTTTTCCGTTGGATTGTTAATAGCGCGTCCCCTAAATCGTTCTTCGAGAGAAAGTTTTAAGAAGCTTAAAGCTTTATTTCCCTCTTGATAAAGAAACAATATATTTTCCACATTTCTGATTGAGTTTAAAACTGTTGAAGCAGCTTCAATTTTTTAACTATTACTTAACTAATAAATTTGGATTTTTTAAAAGTATTTTTAATAGTGTCCTCTTTAGAGTACTACGTGCTCTGTTCAACTGAACAGTTGAACAGAGTTAGAGCAGGACCTGAAAAAATGTGACAAATTTTGTACTACTTCAAATCAAATTTTTCTGAAAATATACCTTCAATTATTAAAAAAAAATATAGTCTGTCTATCCAGAATGAAGCTCGTTATATAATTACGCATGCTTAAAATTTTATAAAAACGTACAAATTTCAGTTTTCCTTAAATAAGTGGTTTGTGGGTCGTGTGCAAACTTGAAGAGAACATTTATTTACATGTCATATAATGTTCTAAAAAGATTGTTAATCATCAAATCGGAGACTACAACCAAAGTTATGGCTCTTTCAAAAACACTAAAAAATGGTTAATTTATGCAAAGTCAGGAAATTGCTTTGGAAAATTATTGGCTTTTTGTGCATATTTTTTTGCCATTTCAGCAACTTAATAAGTTCAGTTGTATTTATCCGAGTTAGACGAAAAACTCTTTTATCAGCTTTAAAAATGTTTCTCTTAATGTTTTGTACACAACCTACAGGGAATCACTTATTAGAACAACACTGGAATTTATGCCATTTTACAATATTAAATATTTTTTTATTATAAATAAATTATTATAAATTTTTGAGAGAACGCATTACGACGGGCTCCACTCTGGATAGGGATTGCTCTTCCTTTATAATATAATGTATATTTACAGAAAAATGTTGACCTTATAAATACTTTTTGCAATACTTCAAACTAGTTTTTGAATTATTAAGAACGACTAAACATTATATACAATATGAATACTTATTTATATTACTAATATTGTTTAATTTTTGATCAGTTTGTTCTCTCTTTTGTTTATGTGAATTTTAGTTATAGGCTCTCCATATTTAAATTTTATATTTATTTATTCCCGGCGGGGTGGGTTATCTTAGATGTTCTAATATTAGGGTTTTAAGGTATCTTAGGGTTAAGGAGTTCGCATTGACATAAACTGAGGTAATAATAAAATAAATAGATTATAGTTGTATATTATGCTACTAGGAAGCAAAATGGAATTTTTCAGATGTGTTTTATAAATTAGCCTCCGAGTTGAAGGCGAGGGCTGGCTATAAAAATTTCCGGTCGTGGTTGGAACCTAACCTGTTTAAATAATGTGTACTAATATATAATATACAATAATATATACTAGTGATTCCAGTTTTCTACTATAGGGAAAACTGATACTTAAAGCGACAAATACTCTACCACAATAAACTTATACTAGTCTTTGTACAGAAATAAATTGGGTACGGAGTACCTCGCAACTTTTCCTCGTCATTGGTTCAGACTCGCTTCGCTCGTCCTCAGAATATACAATTCGCCAAATTTATGCTGCAGTATGTCTTCGGACTTGCTTCGCTTGTCCTTACTTGATAGTAAATGCATCCGTTTCATTCTTTGCGGTCACCCATACAGCACTAACCACGCTCAATGGTTCTTAACTATTATGATTCAACAATAATCATAGATATACTTGTCGCATTAAAACCAAACTTAGGGTACTTATTTATTACGTAAAGGTATGTAATTGTAATAAATTGCAATTGGACTGTTTCCCAATTTTTTTACAATTTTAAAAATAACGTACACAAGTTATTTGATAAAAATTGAACTAATGCTGATAATGAGATGAAACTTAGCATATATGTCAGTCTTATACTTGGTTAAATCTCAATCCGATCACATCTTTTTGCTGCGTTTTATGATTTTTCGAAGTATTGCTCAATCATTATTGAGGTTTAGTGACGTCATAAAAATTATTTACCGACTAGCACAGCGGTAGACTGATTTTTGAACAAAGTTTCAACTCTCTAGCATAAATATACTGGGAGTTACGATTATAACAGACACACACGCACATACACACAGGCAGACAACTTTGTGAAAACCACTCAGGAACCACTTAAAAACACCTGGAACGGATAATTCCGGTGACACCCCGATTTCGAATCTTTTCGCCAACAATACTTTTCCTATATACGTACGGTATAAATGAGGAAAAGTAATAATTGAAAATAAATAAATAATAAATAAATAAACGAAGTGAAAGAAAAATAAAATTAAACAAAGATTTAATAAAAGAAACAAACAGCTAAATGATATTTTTCAGAAGGTGGTAATACTATTTGCCCAATGGTAAACAAAATGCTGATGGTAAAAAAGTGGAAGTAATTTCTTTGGTTTCCACCAATAGGATGCTTATAACTAGATGACAAGTTTCTGAATGAATAAGTTTCTAAATGAATGGTAAAGAAACAGTAATTGAAGGCTACTTTCATTTTCACGATGTTGTGTGAATAATAGAGGTTAAAGTTTAGGGCGATATAATGGAAAGTAGAATGAAGGATGGAAGTGACATGATAATGTAAGACTGTTACAGACAAGCCCTACTGTATAATGGAAATCTGATTACACCACCTTGCTGATAAGGTATCGGAGACTTTCCCTCAGAGGGTCTAAGGATTGATAGTACGCTAGAAAACTTTGATTGAAGCTCTGAAAAGGCCCTTTTACCGACACCGTATAATAATTCAAACAAAATTGCAAATTCTCCCTTTGGACGAAACTTTAGAAACCGAAGGACCCTTTCGCCTTCCTTAAGGGAAAGTCTAATTCGAACAAATGACGGGATCCTGAATTAGATTTCAGAGGGTTAGAAAAGTTGCCTACCAGTTTTTCCTCCCTCCCCCCAAGGGTATTCAGTTTCTCTCTTTAATTCAATAACTGGCACACATTTTACTGGCACATGTGTCTCCATTTTACCCTCTTCGTTTTTTTCTAGAAACGATCCTTCATACAATTGTAAGACCCTAATAATAAAAAAATGAAATAAAATGGTGATACCCG
>JACMZG010000022.1:52323526-52362868 GCA_018340805.1 Microvelia longipes
CGGTGATACCCGACACATTCTAAAACCTTATAATTCTTTATAACAAAATTACGGCAGGAAAATAGTATTAAAAATATTAATAGATTGGAGTTTACAAATAAAATAAACAAGAGCTTTTTCTAAGGTAGTTATTTCCAAGCTTTGAGGAGTCGTGGTTGAAGTCAGAGTAGGAATTTTAAGGAGTTGGAGTCAAAGGCGGGAGTTTTGTGTCCACTATACTCCTTACCCTAAAAAAAGTTAAATTAAAATTCTTTGAATTTCCCTGAACTTTAAATAATTACTTTACTTGTAACCTTTTCAATCAATTGTTTAGGGAAGTCCATATACATGAATTTGTCTGTCTAGATTTGATCAGCTATTAAGTTTCAAAATATTTAAATTCATCAATTGTGCTCTTTAAATCAAATGTTGTCTTTATACTAATAACATTACAATATTCCTTTGAGCATTAAAAAAAAAAGTAAATATGAAAATTTGTTTTTTAGGAAAAAACAAATTTTTTATGAAATAGTTTTCCCATTTGAAGAGCCCCATAAGATTTATTTATTGGTTACAGAGAGAGGTTTGCATATTGGGTCACAGAATACAATTTTAGTCACATTTGTCACTACCTTGTTGGTTAAAAAAATTATTTTATTCTACTCCTTGTATTTAAGTTCTACTTACAGTCTTGTTATAATTACACTGTAAATGTACTTTTATAGACCTAGGAGGAAAAGTGAAAGTGTTGCCCAACTGACAAAATTTTATTAAAATTTTAGGAATTTTAGGTAATTATTAGGATTTTTTTCGGTGTTATGTTGGTACTACGGGTAGAATATACAATTTTTACACGCTAATGTTTAAATTACAAATATAAAATTACACATTATTCTATTGACAGCTTACAATAAAATAATGTAAAGATAGCGGCTTTATTCTATCTTCATCAGAGTAATTGACATGGTAAGAATAAACTAAACTAACAAAATAACAATTAAGGAGCTGAAGAATATATTAATAGTTGTTAGTATTAGTTCTCTAGTAGTAGATATAATTTAATATGCAACATGGGATGAAAGTTTTCAGCTCTCGTATTATCTCCCTCGTCAAGCCTCGGGAGCCAAAATGTTAGTTAACTCCCTCGGCAAGCCTCGGGAGCTAACTAGTTTATCTCCCTCGGCCTACCGGCCTCGTAAGCTAATGAAGTTTCCTCCTTCGGCGTTGCCTTAGGATGAAACTTTAACTTGAGCTGTAAAACTTACTTTCATCCTTTGTTGCATAAATAACTATTAACAATTTTTTTTTAACTTTTTGAAAATCTATTTTCTTATTGTCTGTTAAAATAAAAGAAATAATAAAACTCGAGGTATAAAAAATCTTCGAGACCATTAATTTTTTTACTTGACTTGGCTTTCAAACCCTTTCAAATAACTCGGTAAGTCGAGCTGAAGAAATTATTATCTTTAAGAAAGATACAAAAAATATTTGCTATAAGATATTCCTTCGAACCTGAGAAAAAAACGGATTTCAGGAGAGGTGGTTTAAAAAATCGGATGTAGGGTTCCTCATAACTTTTTCTTACAACTTTTGCCTTGCTGCGCAACCTTAAACTAAATTTCATGTGATAAGTTTAATGGACTGTTTTTTTAATTACATTTAAAAATCAAACAAAAAATCTAATTCTGGGATGTCACCAGTTTCGGGCGTTTTTAAGTCCTATGTGGTTCACAAAGTTGACTTCTGTCTGTGTGTATGTATGTGCGTGCGTGTGTGTGTGTGTCTATTATCATCGCATGTAATACACACACATTATATATATATATATATAATATATATATAATATATATATATATATTATATATATATATATATATATATATATATATATATATATATATATATATATATATATATATATATATATATATATATATACATCTATTACATGGAAAATAATGTACAAACGCGATCAATCGAACGAAGTGAGCCCCATTTTCATTATGTAAAATTATAAACAAATGCAATTTAGCGAGCGAAGCGAGCTCTATTTTATCAATATTGTTAATACATGCAATCAAGCGAGCAAAGCGAGCCTTTTGCTACTCATAAAATTCTAAATACACGCAATCTAAGGAGCGAAGCGAGCCCTTTTTATAGAGTATTATTATAGTTATGCACAGTGTGGCAAGAAAAGCGAGCCTCTCCTACTATTTTGTTATACAAATATATGCAATTTAGCGAGCCAGGCGAGCCCTTTTCACTGAGTATTATTAAAAATTAGCACAATCTAGTGAACGAAGCAAGCCCTTTATTAACTATGTATTAGTTAATACATAGTTAATAAAAAAGGACACGAAGCGTGCCCTTTTTTTAATTTTTTGAATTTATAGTGTCTTAATGTATCCCTATTTAGGGAGAAAAGCGAGTCTATTATTAAATATTTTTATTTGATGTATACTATTGAAGTGTGTTCTTGGTGCAACGCATTGCTAGTTTACAATTTAATAAGGTCAACACTATGGTCATCAGGAACTTAACTAAAAATAGACAGGAATATAAATTAGATTAAAATGAAGGCGATGAGTGTTCAATGTGTTCTTAGACATTTTCTTCTAAATTTATTTATTGTCCAGACAAACAATTTCTACTTAGCTAATTGAGAAAAGTTTTATTTTTCTATTTCGTTGTTTTTTTCAAGAGAATAAAATAATTGAATTAAATTATAAAAAGTTTGGTGTTGAAGGCTTGTTTTTGAGGGGGGTACGGCCCCCGGGAGTAATGTCTTGAAGCTGGGGGCGAAGGGATCAATAACCTGGGCCAGTTCCTTGGTAGCGAGTGGGTGGCGCCCCTACCAGAGACCTAAATTTCTATAACCAGGCCAAACCGACCCTTTTCTTATTCACTAATGTATTAATCCTAAAGAAGAAAAAAATAAAATTAATTTTTTGAAACGATAAAAAATTTACTTTAAATTTAAAGATTGCATTAAACATGTTTGAAGAATGATTTTCAGGAAAATATTAGAGGATTTTTACCAAACAACTAATTTTTTAAAACGGTGGTGTTGATTAGAAGATATTTAATGGAAGATTTTGGACGATGGCCTCTGTCTTGAAGCTTCAAATCCTACTAAATATAAAAAAAATGTAGACACCCCAGTTTAAACCCTTATATCTTCTAAAAAAAGGAAGAACTAATGTCATCATTAGAGTCCATCCCTTTTACAAAAAAGTGTATTTTTCTAAGTTTGTATTAAGTTCATTTTTTTTTGTAAATAAACGTTTATTTATTTATTTAAACGGGAAGTCCGATTTTAGTGAAATAAGTTTACTTAGTTTCAAAGTTTAATAAAATTTTATATAATATATATAATTTTTTTTAAAATTTATTTCTTTATTCTTTAATAATTGAATAACTAGTAGATGGGTGTTTTTCTTATTGTTTTTCTTTTCCACACCAACTATCAATGGTATATAGGGACAGTTCTGAACAAAATTCTGAAAATGCTCATGAACAAAATTATTCTTTCCAACAGTCAAAAATCAAAGCTGAAGTGAGATTTACAATCAGACCATAAGTTCACCGTGGCATTAACAAATCATGGATCTCATAAAGCTTACCTACATAAATTTCATATTTCACAAGACCCTTATGTCACATGCGATGGAATATCTATCCAAGACTGGAGTCACCTTATTCTTCACTGTCCGCGATACGAAAAAGAAAGACGGACTTTAATCATTGAGGTATCAACTAGAAGTTTAAATTAGCCTCCAAACTGGAATTTGTGGATGAAGAGTGATCTCTTCCCTCACTTAAAGGCTTTTGTCGGCAGTCTAGATACAGCTGCGTTGTAGACTATTATAATTCTAATTTTATTATATATGGTCAATGGGTATATAGATCAAACATATCTTATTATATCGAATAAAACATTATCATTCATTGTCATAATGTAAACAAATCACGCTTTTTGACATTTGAAAATTCGCTTATATCGTTGCAGTATGCCACTTATATAAACCAGTAGTATGACAAACTGATAAAGTACAACAACCATAAGGCTGCGAAGCAGCCCCCTGCGCCCAGACCGCTAAGCTGCTAAAAGGTCAAAGGCATCCAGTTTTTTGTTTATTGTTTGTTCTTTAGATATTTTTAAGGCTAACGGAAGTAGTTTATTTTTGAGGAATAATAATAGCCATTTGATATAGACTAAAAAGTTCTCAAAAATTGAATACTTCAATTTTTCTTTGATAATCCATACTAATTAATTAAACTAATTTAATTATACTAATTAAAAACTAATTAATTAGTTTTTTATGCAATTGTTCTTTTAAACAAATTGTAAAAAAGGCTTATGCCCGTTGATGTACTAATAAATAAATAATTGCATATAGTCTTAAATTTTTTAGCTCTTCTTTATTAGATCTTTTTTTAAGAAATGAAAAAAAAACCTTATTGTCAACTAAAAGAAGTTGGAAGTTGGAACTGAGCTTCAACTGATAGCACCGCTTTATCAAAACCAAAAGCGAGCATTTAATTGAAAAAAAGTCGGAAAACTGTTTCTTTAGAAATTGAAAATAAAAGGAGAGCAGTTAAGGAGGTCCTGCTGGTAATCTGAGATAAGATTTCCCTGCTCCTCGTTATCACCCTGACAGCCGTGACTGACACTTTCCACTTTCCATGCCTCTCAACAAAATTCTTTTTTAGTCTTTTAAAACGCTTGAAACGTTTAATCAGATTTTTCCGAAATAATCATTTCTCTTTTGGTAAGATTTTTGTATTATTGTTATAAGTGCAATTCCTTTCACTATGAGGATAAAAAGAAGGAAAAAATCGGGTACAGGGTACCTCGGAACTTTTCCTCATCACATCAGATTCGCTACGCTCAGCCTCCCTGCTCAAGACTCGCATCAGACACGACTATTAATATCCTGAACCCTATTGTTTATGAAATATGTGTGACGTCATTAACCCACAAAAATTACTCCACAGACATTTCAAAAAAAATCACAAATCTTCATATAATTTTAGATTTGGCTAAAATTATTTTCATATGTACTACAATGTATGTATAGTTTACAACCAAACGAAGTTTTATTGAATTATGAGCATTAGTTCCGGTTTTATTGATTGACATATATATGTCAAACAAAACATTATGTCATTGATTGACATAGTGACAATTCTTTATGTCAAACTATTAGTAATACCACAATAGAATACATCCTTGCTAAATATCAAGCTAATTTAAGTTGTCTTGATCAAGAAAAAAATTTAAAACTCTTCCTTTAAATGTTTTTACAAAACTCTAAATGACACTAGTAATTTAGGCCATGATTATCTGTGTGCCAACAGTTGAACTTATAGCTCAACTGAGAACTTCTGGATACAATACTATCAGGATAACACTGAAAGGTATTATCTACAAAATAAATACAGAAATATTTCTTACATAGTGTGCATATTCTCACTATGTAATTTGAATCAGTTAGAGAACTTATACCATATTATCTTTGAATGCCCAATTTATCAACCATTCAGAGAACATTATCTTAATAAAAATCTTTTTAAAGATATTTACAACAATGTTACTCTTAAAGATTTAGGTCTTCCGGTGGTGACCGCGTCAATTTAGATGATGAATCCGACGTTTCGCTTTCACTGTGGGAGGCATCTTCAGGGATGTAGGACATCATGGATAGAAACACAATGCTCTACAAAACTGAACTGTTCAATTTTGTAGAGCATTGTGTTTCTACCCATGATGTCCTATATCCCTGAAGATGCCTCCCACAGTGGAAGCGAAACGTCGGATTCTTCATCTACATTGACGCGGTCACCACCGGAAGACTTAAATCTTCATGACAATAACCGCGGAAGCCTACGCAGTTTATAATGCTACTCTTACCGCTTCTATATTAGTGATTACTCATAAAAACAAGGTCTAACATTATGTACCTTTATCACTAATCTACTTCTCTATGTAATACTCAGATCACAACTACTTAATGATTGACAATAATCAATAGAAGACTTCTATCCATAGTAATTTATGTATGAATATAGTTTAATATTAATATTTTGTAACCTAGTTCCATATGAGATAATTATAGTTGTGTTCAACACTACTATGCTAGATTTTGTAACATATATGTATGTGATGCGTGTCATGTATGTGTGTGTGATGCGAAGAAAACATTGCATCACACGCACGCGCGTGTGACATACTTCCAAATGTAGCACATTTTTTTCTATTTAATTTTTTTCCATGAGTTATGCTGTTTATTTTAATGTTCAAAGAGCAACATTTCTCTACTCTCAGACACTTAATTTTATTTTCTGTTCAATTTATGTTAGACTAATATAATTAAATTTTAATAGATAGTCAAAAGTTGCTCTCCTATCTTTGTAACTTTTTAGTATAAATAAAGTATGATTTGATTTGATTTGATTGACATAGTGTAAACAAATCACGTTTGCAAACGCAATACTTTTCCTATATACCTACGGTATAAATGAGGAAATGTAAAAAGGAAAAATATTAAAAATTTAAGCACTAGAGATTATTATTTTAGGGCATGCGTTAGACTTTTGGAGGAGACCACGTGTGCCATAAAAATTATTTATTATGTTTGATACTCGTTCCTAATTCCTCGCTAGTTTTAAAATTTCCTTTTAAAAAATGTGTTATTAATTGATATCGTTGGCTAATAATCATATTAAAATCACCTATATCGTACTGAATTTAACAATCTGAAAATAAGTAAACCCCTGCTTATGATACGAAGTTGCCCCTTCCACTGCCCCTCTTTGAAATGGTAATGTCTTGTAAAATGTATGTCTACATTTACACTCAGAAAGGGTCAACATCCATTTGTGATTTAACAAAAAAAGGGCCTCTTACAAGAATATAAAGTAGATGTTTGAAGGAAAATAGCCCTTCAGCTGTATCCCATGAGACGATATAAACCCTTCTTAGGTTCGGCAGTATTTCACTGCGCATTCAGCATGCATTTACATGCAAGAGATTTGTAATAAAAGCTTTTTAAAATGAAAATTGCTCCATATATAGTTACATTTAAGTTACTTTCCCTTGTTCCAATTCGAAGTGGTTTTTAGATTATCGGTTTTTATTGTTCTGGATGTTTGGCTCTTCTGATAGAGCATTGATGTAGATTGATTCTGCTTGTCGCATCACGACTTGTACACACACACTGTAAATAAATATATATATATATATATATATATATATTATAATATATATATATATATATATATATATATATATATATATATATATACTATGGCGTAAACTATGATATCATAACTTTTTATGCAAGACTTGGCTGCACTTTTTCAAGGAGTGATTTTGTTGGGATAATTTTTATCTTAAACAAACTAGAATCAAGTGAATCTTATTATAGATCTTGCTGGAATATACATTACAGCATTCTCACTTGTTAGCAATCATGTATAATTTTATATCCTTTTATGTTTTACGGGTTATAAGCTAAGATTAAAAAAATCTTGGTCGTAGATAGAACTTGTACCCTGTTTTATTTACAAAGAGAATAGCAATGCCCTAAAGTGTAGTATGGGACCAAGGCTACTTAGGGATCTCCCTTCCCTAGGGTCTATAAAGTGCACTTCCCTGCCTTCTCTCATGCAGATATTTACATAATTTTGTGCAGGCGGTGCATAGATTGGTTTCTACTATATATCTCTCCCCCTTCTCGTTTTTATGCCTTGTTCAAGTCATTTCACAATAAAATCGTGAAAAACAAAATTGCCTGTTTTACTCTCTGATTTTTAATATAACAACTGTATTACAAGATTTCCGCTATCCACTAATCAAACATTTTTAATAAACGCGTTGTCCCTGCCTACAGTGGCGTAACTATGGGCCCGCACGGGCCCGCAATGCGGGGGGCCCCCAACGGTTAGGGGCCCCCAAAAAGATAAAAGACAAAAAGCCCCAGTAGAGATTAGTATAGTCTGACTTAACATTAGTAAGTAACGGGGTTCCCTAAAAGATTTGCATACAATCTCTTCGCCTAAAAATGGGGCACTGGGTGTAATCTTAGTATAGTCTTTCTTAAGAGCATCCAGTCGCGGGTCCTTTGTTTGAGTTTTATACAATCTCTTCACCTCAAAATAGGGCCCAGTTTAACCTTAGTATAATCTTTCTTAAAAGCATTCAGTCGCGAGGCCCCTTGTTTGAGTTTTATACTATCTCTTCACCTAAAAATGGGGTCCTGGGTGTAATCTTAGTATAGTCTTTCTTAAGATCATCAAGTTACGGGCCCCTGAAAAACTTATGTTTCGCGACAACTAATAACAACCCTCCCCATATTCTCTTGATTTCGTATTTATTCATAGATATTTTTTCCCTTATTCCGTTATTTTTTTCACTGCTTCTTTTAGATAGCGTGTGTGTTTTCTAATTTATAAAATAATAGTCGTTTTAAGTTTAGCTTATACTTTGTTAATTGTTCTAAATTGTTTACATTATACTGCTCAAATGTTCAAACATTAATTCATAACAACATAAGGTACGGTACGTCTTTTGTTTTTTTGTGACTATTAATTATTAATATATATATATATATATATAATATATATATATATATATAATATATATATATTTATATAATATATATATATATATATATATATAATATAATATATAAATATTATATATATATATATATATATATATATATATATAATATATATATATATATATAATATATATATATATATATATATATATATATATATATATTATATATATATATATATAATATATATATATATATATATATATATATATATATATATATATATATATATATATATAATATATATATATAATATATATATAGGCCCCTGAAAAAATCTTGCGGGGGGGGGGCCCAATGATGCAGTTACGCCCCTGCCCCCCTTCTTAATAAAGTTCATAGGTTACACCATTACCAATATGCCTACGGTTTAAATAAGGAAGAGTAAAAGCAAGAGCATAACCTTGGAACGCTATTACCCTTGGAGCTTTCGAAATATTATTACTAAACTGTGATTATTACTCACAGACAGAGCCCTACTGTCAGTTTTGATCCACGTTTCAAAACTAACTTGAACACTTTTGAGTATCAATTTAATCAAATAAACAGCACTAATTACTGTAACATATGAAGTAGAACGTTTAAAATACAAATCAAAACACAAACATTGTGCGAGAAGACAAAAACATTTGCTTCATTATAGCCTTAACTTACTCTTGCAAGAGATTTCAATTAGGTTACACAGAGCCCCTGAGTGCCCCAAAATAATGTTTCAGGGCTCTTAATGTATTTAGGTAGACCATGCCCCATTCAGTGATATTTCTAAATGCTTGGAAGTCCTAGGTGCAAAAATTGATGTGCGTTTTGACCCCGGACATGCCATGGACATTATAGCGACATACAATGGATTATAAAAGGTTAAAATAGAACTGTCATAGATAATAAAACTTACACTATAACGGATTTTGATGTAAGAGCATCGATTTAACATTACGAAGCTAAACCGATATCGAATCCCGATAACATAACGACCGCTGTGCGAACGAATCCATAACGAACAAACACAGACTGAAAAACAAAACACCGACATTAACCGAATTAATCAAACATACTTAAATACTAACAACAACAAATAAACAACCTAATTTATTTTTAAACGCGGCATGATTGTATTCGTTTGTAATTTTTTCCTAACAAAAACTTAACTAAAAAAGCTCTGTTAATAATAAGAAATCGGCTGTTTTAATTATCAGAGATGCCAACCTAAATATTTTTAAATTTAACATAAATACTTAAAAAACGTTTAAAAACTAAACTTTTCGTTTCAACTAAATAAAATATATTTTTAAATTAATTTATATTTATAAAATATAATTAATATTAATTTTATTTTAATTTTTAATTAAATAAATATTATTTTTAAAAATGCATGTGTCATAAGGTTGGTCAAACTGTAAATCATTCCAGAATTATCTAGAAACAGGTGTAATCTTCCAGTTTTCTTCCGTCGGCAAGTTTCTTATCCTTATTTTAATATTAGTTTAACTTTTATCTAGTTTAATAGTTGAACTTCCTTAAATTATTATAAATTAAGTCGAACTTATAAAAACATTAATTTTAAAAGGAGATGTAATTCCTTTGTCATACGCGAATGATTTTTATTCCTACGATATTTAAGGATTTTTTTGAGGTTAGTACTATGTGAAATTTTTGTTGTTTCATAGTATTAAAATAGACGATAGATAATCAATAAAATAATAGATTATATTATGATGGCCAAGGTTTGATTTAAATTTGATCATAGTTCTTATTTATGCAGCTTGATATTGATTGAATGCATTATTCATTAATATTACTTTGTTTTTTTTTCTGACCGGGTCTAGAAAGTTCTTCTTAAACGCTGCGTTTTCACGTCGGCACATTATTGATTCATGCTCGGCACGGCATTTTAACGCTATAATTATTAATTTAGTTTTTGCTCAATACCACTTCTTTTTTATCGTATTAATCGCTCAAAATTAACTGATTCGTTGCACAATAAAGTTCTTAACATAAAAATAAAGTATCACTTTCCATAAAGTCCCTTTACCGCCCAAAATACTTGAATACAACTTCACCAAAAGGAATCCTGTAACGAGGTAAGATTGTGTTTTGTTACGTTGTTCTTCATTTTTAATAAGAAATGAAGAACAGTGCTAATAAGCACTGTTCTCCGCTCAACCAAATAAAGTAGGTTATAGTCATAGAACTGGAGGGGACATACCTAAAGTTAACTTAAAATGTGTCTTTTTAGTAAAATTTAGCTACACCCTGTCTTTTTAAGTAAATTTAGACACACTCTATCATAACGAATTGAAAAGTCAAAAAACATCTTTTGAAGCTAACAGGCATAGTGATATTATTATTAGAGGGGCCATATAGGTTAAATTTTGAGACATCGAAAAAGTCATAGAGATATATACTAGAGGCATTGAGGCATAGTCTACCTCAATACATTGAGAGGCCTAAAACATATTTTTCGGGGGCTCTGTGTAACCTCATTGAAACCTCCTTCAAGAGTGAGTTAAGGTCAGTGGCGTAACTATGGAAAATGGGGCCCTGGGTGTCTTTGATAATCTTAGTATAGTCTTTCTTAAGATTATTAAATTACGGGGCCCCTTGTTTAAGTTTTATACTATCTTTATACTTAAGAATAGGGCCCCGTTTAATCTTAGTATAGTCTTTCATAAGATCATCAAGTTACAGGCCCCCTTGGTAGAATTTTTTTAAAATATCTATACCTAAAAATAGGGCCCGTTTAATCTTAGTATAGCCTATCTTATAAGCATCAAGTAGCGGGGCTTTATGAGGCGTTGCAAGTATAGAATTAATGACTTGTAACTTCTGAGGACGAATGAAGCGAGTGCGAAGTAGAGAGGATGAGCATAGGGAATCTGATGTAATGAGGAAAAGTACAGAAGTCCGAGGCACCCGTACCCGTACCTTTAAGTATAAACTTGTTAATTGGCTTCAGCAGCATTATTATGATTAATAATAATAAATAATAATAATATATATATATATATATATATATATAATAATTATAATATATATATAATATATATATATATATATATTATATATATATATATATATATATATATAATATATATATATATATATATTTATATATATTATTATAATAAGCCAATTAACAAGTTTATACTTAAAGGTACGGGTACGGGGTGCCTCGGACTTCTGTACTTTTCCTCATTACATCAGATTCCCTATGCTCATCCTCTCTACTTCGCACTCGCTTCATTCGTCCTCAGAAGTTACAAGTCATTAATTCTATACTTGCAACGCCTCATAAAGCCCCATATATATATGGGGGCCCCTAAAAAAATCTTGCGGGGGGCCCCCAATGATGTAGTTACGCCTCTGCCTGCCTAGATGTGCTATTATTCGGAATTTATTTTATACGACTTCATTAGCTGACAGTAAAAACAATTTAAAATTCCAAAAATGCGTGAAACGAGGATATTTTTTAAGAAATAAGAAATTTAGCTCGTACGTTGACTTACCTAAGAGCAACACATGAGCTGTTTCATCCGATTATCAGAATAGGAATAATTTTTATCGAATGTCATGTAAACATGTTTAATCAATTGTTAAAAATCTAAAAATAATATAATTTATTAGAAATTTGGTAGATTATCCCTTTATGTAATATCAGAATATAGTTTCGTTTTAATACGCCGCGTATAGCATTGAATGAGGTCAGTAACAGAATGGGTGACCGCTGTGGATAGAACAGATGTTATTACCATTGAGATTATATACTAGAGGGGGCACAGCCTAAGAGTCCTGAAACATCATTTAGGGGCTCTCAGGGGATCTGTTTAACCTCATTGAAACCTCTTCTAAGAGAAACTTTAGTTCATAATAATTTAATTTTTTCGGCTCCCTGCACATTGTTTGTGTTTTGATTTATATTTTCAGTGTTCTACTGTATAATTCACTGTAATTTTGTTCTGTTCATTTGATTATTAATAGTCGAAGGTGGTCAGGTTATTTTTTCCATGTTTCCAAATTCAACCAATAGGGCCCCTCTAGTTATATATCCCTATGGTTATTACAGTCTGATAACTTGCGAAGCGCGTCAGGATGAGCGTAGCGAATCCGATATGGTAAAAAAAAGTTCTGAGGTACCCGATTGTTATAATTTATTTGCCTATAGACGTAAACAATACTAGGGATAACAAATTCCCAAAATCTCTTTGGATGTCTGAGGTGGTCAGGTTATTGGTATCTCAGGTAGACTACGCGTCAGGTCCACAAGTTCATACCTCTACTATTTATTTGAAAATGAGCCATTAGTGAAGCCTTTTTCTTCTTTTGTAAAGTCGGCGTCTAGAACTTCACTTGTAATAAAATGTCATAAACGTCAATTTTTGGGTTGTTAATATCTTTTTCTTTTGTTCCAAAGGATATATATGTAGTTTAACATTTTCATTAAATGGTTTACGATATGAATATCATTTTTTGTAGAATTTCTAAATTACAAAAATAGTTTGTCAGATTCATGAAGTCGGCTTCTTTTAACAAGCACGTGACCTCACAGGTCGCTTTGTTCTGGAGGTTTAGGTACAAGTTAAAAAAAATAAAGGTTACTTGAAACCAGGTCTAATTTTTTGACGGGAATTGAAAGGTGAAATGGTATTTTTAAAATGTTTATGATTGTTTATTAAGCAATTACCTAGCCATCTCTCTTTTATGTTTATCTTTTACGTCTTTTTGAAGGAACCGATGCATGTGTTGAACTATTATTATTTAATAGTGTATAATTGCGTGTAAATCAGGTGCTCGGTACCGAGGAACGTTGCCGATCAAATTTGCTACGCTCATCTTCACCACTTTGGCTTGCTTCGCTCATCATCACCACTTTGGCTCACTTGCATTTTTTTTCCTCGCTGTCAACTGATTTTACCTGTGTGTCGTACTATAAATACCAAATTGTAACACTGTCTAACTAATTGTAACTTGTAAACTAAAATAATAGTTCAAAGTTAAAAACTACAATACTCGTATAATTTTAAAATATAGACTTTTTATTTATTTTTTTTAAATGTACCTATAGGTTGATATTGTGTCAAATATCAACTCAATAGGTTAAATTTTCGAATTTTAACCATTATTTATAAATTTTTGAAGATTCAACAAAATACGTTATCAAAGTCTGAAAGATATTATTATTGGGCAGCACAAGTAGAGTTAAAGTCTGATTGTTGTACCAAGTTTTTGCTCTCTAGTACAAACACTGCGGGAGTTATGCGTGACTCAGGTACGCACGGACGGACAGACAGTATGATGAAAACTACATACAACGACATAAAAGTGCCTGAAACTAATAATTAGGAAGGAACCTTAGTTTTGGATTTGTAAAATGAACAGTTGAACGCAATACTTTTCCTTATACCTACGGCAGTAGGCGAGGAAAAGTAAAAATGCAGCTTCCTTAAGAATCTAGAATAGGTGGAAAAATTGTTACCTCAAATCTACATCTCCAAACAAATTAATACAATACTGGTTTCTATTTGTAACAATACTATTCACTTCTGAGAGACAATAACTGCAAATGTGCAAATGTATTTGTATTACATATTGTTAAGTAAGAAATAAATAAATATCATGAAAGCAAACCCTGTTATGTATTTGCTGTTTCTATAAGTTAAGTTGTAAAGTTTCTGTGACATAAGGCAATATTTAGCTTGCAATGTGTCTCCTCTTTATTCCCCTAAAAACAGTAAATTGAGAGCACTCTTATTAAGTGTATACATGATTGATTCGAGGTAATAAAAGCTGTATTTCATCTCCCCTTTTGATGAAAACTTACACTACGAGATACATCACTATTTTTCTCATTATATAAAAGGTTTGTTTTCCCAAGTTTTGTATTTCCTTCCGAAAAAAAGGATCGATTCTCGATTCTTTTCTAAATAGAACGGCTAAACTTAACGAGAAAACTATAAAAAGAAATACAGAAGGGACACGAGACTCTTGGAATGGAAAACTTGAAGTGGTCAACTTGCCCTAATCCAGTGAAACAACGATATCGGAAATACAAAACAATTCTTTGGGTGCCCCTCAAGGGCATACTCGACATCCTAGTTTTTTCTGTCTTTTTTATAAGATCGGTCGTTTTGACCCTCTTAGTAAAAGATAGCCCTTGGTCAGCTACTCAAAGAGTGTTTTGTTCTTTTGTCATTTCCAATATCAGAAATAATCTTAAAAGAAAAACTAAATACTTATCACCAGACTCCTTTGATGTCAACTTTATTCCTTCGAAATTAAAATAAAAACAACAATATCAAAAAGAATATATTACATAAAAATATATTTGCATATTAAAACATTGCCAATCATGTTACATGAAATACATAATGTATATTACTTCATTTTTGATATCCTACAGATATGGTCTTATCGATATTTTCTGTGATGTCTTTTAGCTTGTTGGGTGTTTGAATAATTCATTGATTTCTTGATGTTCTTTCTGCTCCTGTAGTTTTACTTATTACATTCTAATAGATTGTTTTGTTCCCTTATTTTATTGGATGAAAGGTTTTATGGATTCTATTTATGAAGGAACTTATGGAGTTTTAGTACTTTCTTGTTTGTTTACAGCTATTGTCTACGCTTGATTTTATAATAATGCCTCAATTTTATACTGTTTTTCCTACGGTTTAATATTTATTTATCTATTATAATAACGAGCTTATAAGGCTAAGAAACTTAAATACGATTACAGTACGTCTACGATCTTTTCAAAGTCTCTTGGGTTCAATAATGCTGTAGACTGGGTAAAAAGTATGGAAGAGGGGATCTTAGTTATTGCTCCTCTCGGGCTAGCCTACTGTCTCAGACAGAGAAGACAAATATGGCTCCTACGGAACCTCGGCGAGCGAAACAGGTTAGCTGAAAGCGGAAAAACCTCCAAGTGGACTTCTTAAAGTTGTAGGAATTCTGAAATGACAGGTATCGAATTTACTTAAACGACCCTAAAGCGCGCAATCGGCAAATAACTTAATTCTGGTGTCATCCCCAATGAATAAAATTAAGGGTTTTTAGTATACAGAGGTTGTAAGATAATTATTCAGCGTTAAATATATCTTGTTGTATATATGTATACGTGTATATGTAGTAGCAAGCCTCACAGGCCCGGTCCACGGGCGAGAGAAGACGATGACAATTCGCTAAATCCAGGGAAAAATATTATGTAACAAATAAAATAATAAAACAACAGCGGTGAGAGAAAGGCCCTCGGGCCGCTAAGCTGTCTGAGGGCCTTTACAGTACGTTTACAGTACGAAGGCTCACATTTCTTTTCAGAAGCAAGTGCTTTTTTTCTAAAGGTAATTCATTTAATGATAAAAGATTAAAAAAGAGGGAAAGACGGGAAACCTTGTTAGCAGCCAATCACAAGGATGAGATTAAATGAAAAAAAAATCCCTGATAATTATTGATATTTCGAAACATTGTGTTCTTTAAGTCGGGGGTGCCTCTGAAATTCCCGAAAAAAAACTCCCTCCTTAGTACTTGAATAAAACCTTCATAATCTTTAACGTCCCTTCTGGTATCTAATTCATTTAATATCATCCCCTTAAGACCAACCTCCAATTAAAACAGCTCTTGAGGGTTATTTCGCGTAACGCAGAATTATTTCATTATTCTTATGTCATAAAATTTATAATGCTTACACGTTTCCTGGAAGGAGGAGACACTAAAAAAAGAAAAATAGAAAAAAACACCTAGTTTTCTATCCAATTCTTGAGGTAAGCACCAGTAGATACTAAACATCTAACAAAAAAAACAAGAGAACTTTGGCAATGGAGGCCGCATCGGCGAATTTCCTAATGATTGTTTAAAAAAATCTTGATTTGCTTACATCAAATCATATACGACTAATCATAGAGATATTTACTAGAGGGGGCATACCCTATCTCAATACAGCGAGAGCCCTGAAGCATATTTTTGGGGCTCTCAGGGACTCTGTGTAACTTCATTGAAACCTCATCTAGGAATGAGTTAAGGTTATAATAAATCGAATATTTTTGGCTTCCCGCTCGTTCCTTCTTTTTTGATTTATATTTTTAACGCTCTACTGTATAAGTTACTGAAAGCTTGCACTGATTATTTGATTGTATTTTGTAGCGATGTAGTCAGGTTACTCTTTCGATGCTTCAAAATTTAACCTATAGGGCCTCTCTAGCAATATATATATATATATTATATATATATATATAATATATAATATATATATATATATATATATATATATATATATATACATATATACATATATAACATCCTATTTATTCGATGTGATTGCAGAGGTGCTGGTATTACAAACTTACTTAGTCTATTTGACATTTTGTTTTTAAAATATGTTTCTTCATTAAAGCTAAAATACTTTAGAAACAACTTGGTGTGTTTTATTTTCTAATACTGTTCATTTTCTTTAATAGCATTCTAGGGGAAGTTTTGTAAAGGGAGAAAAAGGAAATAGTGCCGTGTTGCAGTCTTCCAGTGAACCAGCCTTACTTTGAGTACAGTGCTTATATTTCCATAACACGAACATTATACGAAACCAGTAAAACCCTGAACTTATTATCTTTTAATATGTGGCTAAATAAACATTTAACTAGCGGATTATCTTAAGAAAATTACTGACGTTAATCACGTCCCACATATTTAATAAAAAATTGGGTTCGACACATAACCAAGGTTGATTTTTGTACCAAGTTTCATTTCGGTCCGAAATGAATCTTCACACCATCACTTCACTTTATGACCCTAATCTCATAATCTAATTTATTAGTTGAATATTCAATAAAAATTGTTTGTATCAGAGAAATGTACTATTTTAAACCATTTAAATTATATATATATATATATATATATATATATATATATATATATATATATATATATATATATATATATATATATATATATATATATATATATATATATATATATATATATATATATATATATATATATATATATATATATATATAATATATATTATCTCCAGAAGGGTAATAATCAAAACATTTCGGGGCTTGTTTTTGTAATAATGACCGTCATTATAACCCGGCGGGAAATAATTTATTATTTCCCGCCGGGTTATAATCCAGCTTAGCCAACTACAGATTCAGATTCAAAAATCTACGTAAAGAATTTTGAGTTAACAAAGTTATGTTGGCAGCACTGATTCATTAAATCCCAGCTGTCTGTAAACAAATAATTGCTTTATCAAATCTGTTTTGACGATAAACACCTACTTTTTTACTAAGTTTTTCTTATCTTTCAAGTAATATTCCTGTTATATTTATCATAAAAGGATTTAGCGGGGTTGTTTACGAAAGAAAGTGATAATGAAATGATAGTAAACGACATAGATGAATTGTTTCCCGATGTCCCCAATAATCCTCAACCGTCTTGTATAGATGACGAAGCAAATACGGTTAAAATAGAGCATTTAGGTATTTATTTATTTTTGTTTATTATGATATTTGTTTGTTATGTATGTATGTGGTTATGTTGTATGTATAATATATTATACAATGTATTTTTGTTAATTTTGCATAAAATAATAAATAATTATGATTCACTGATTCTATATATAAACAAATACAGTTTTTTTTGTTTCATATATATTGTTTTTCCTTCTGGAGATAAAATTTTGTATGCACCACGTGAATAATGCCCTATTATAACCCTCGTCAATTATCTCCCTCGGCAAGCCTCGGGAGCTACTTGTAATTAATCCCTCGGCTAAAGCCTCGGGATTGAAATAAATAATTCCCTCGGCTTGCGCCTGGGGATTTATAAATCATGATTCCTTCGGCTTTCAGCCTAAGGAATCATTACAGTGACCAGGGTTATAATGGGGGTCATTATTCACTAGGTGCATAAATAACTATTATTTGGTCAGCGATTCCCTTCTTCCAAAAAATAAACCCCCTCCGAAGGCCTAGTTCTATTCGTATTCGTTTTATAGAACTGAAGTACTGTTCGCATTCGCTGTAACGTGTTACTGTAGAGTCAACTGTAAAGTGAAACTGCCAAGACCTCGAAAAGCATAATAAAGAACTCTTAACTTGGCTTATCCAATGATCTCACAACTCTTTACGCTAGACTTGGCTGCTTTTTTTACACGCATGTGTTTTTGTTAGGATTTTCGATTTTAAAACAAATTATTATTTTTTAATTTTTGAAGACTCAACAAAACATTGTCTGAAAATATCGTTTTTCAGGCTGCACAACTTGACTAAAAATTCAACTCTCTAGTGTTGACCTTCTTTTATAACCAATATTAATTTAAATTCAAAAACGCAAAACATTTCAGAAAATTCAACTATTCAAAAGTCAACTAATTTCTATTCCACTAATTTAGTTCAAGCCAAATTTTTATATTATAAGTAAAATTTCAACATTTACCTAACCACGCCAAGGAGTATCACCACTGGGTGATTCCTCCTATCGAGACTGCCAAGTCACTTTTACCAACATTAGCACTATGTCAAATACATTTATTGTAGACAATAATCAATAAAGTTAAAAAAAAAAAAATCTAGTATAAACTCAGCTTATACGTGACACAGAGTTATGCGTGACACAAACAGCATGATGAAAACTATTTAAGACATCATGAAAATACCTGAAACGAATAATTATAATGAAACCACGGTTTTGGAGTGTTAGGGTAAACACGATTCTTTTCTTTATACCTACGTTAGTAGGCGAAGAAAATTAAAAATATTACAGCCACATGCAGCTATTAATAACAAGTCAACTAACTAGTCGAGGATAAAATTTAATACGCATGGATTAAATCATTTCCACTCCCGGTAATTTTTTCTCTTGGCTACGCTTCGAGAAACAAAAGTATAATATATTAACTCTCTCGGCAAGAAGTTAACAAAATTATTTCCCTCTTCCTCGGTAGCAAATGCATTTCTCTACTCCTGAGTAAAATAGACCTCATGCGGGATAACATGCCTTGAGCCGAGCCCATGTTAAGTAAATAACTATTTTTTTCTATTTTTAATACTAAACTCTTGTTATTTCTTCATAGATAAGAAGTCTATCTCTAAGTAGACCTTCACTTTATTTTTTGAACAGTATTTGAATTTTTTCTTTGACCTCCTATAATACGACACAAGGCTAAAATCAGTTGACAGCTTGGGAAAATAATGCGAGGGAGCCAATGAGGTTAGTCTTGGATGTTAAACCACGCCCTCATTTTCAAATCAGACCAACCTTATTGGTCAACACTATTTTCCCGCGCTGTCAACTGATTTTAGCCGAGTCTCGTACTTTAAATTCTATATAATGCCCTCTGAGTTTGATTAATTTGACGAAAGCATAATTTGTGTCTTGCAAAGAATTGGTGCAAATATAGCACCTTATCTATCAAGGTCATAAAAGGATGGTTATCGAAAGAAATTTTTAACATCCTATGGAATCATTGTTGTACCATCAATAACCAATGAAATAGGTATTTACCTTCAGCCAAAATAATCAAACATCAATACCCTGGAACCTTCCTTGCTAGGTTATATTTTGTCCTTTAGAATTGTCAATTGCTTTCACTGTCTGAGTTTCCCAGGTCTAATTAGCAGGAAAACCCCTTGTTCTTAGGGCGTCTCTAGAGGAAAACTTCACAGCTCCCTATTTTAATACTGATTAATTTAATTAGTGCCGAACTCCCCTCGACAGAAGAGACTTCCCCACAGTCGTTGAAACCCGCTGCGGGTTCACTCTCAACACACCTGACTAATTTTTTAAATTAGCGATGCGTTAAATTCTCAAATTTCCAATTTACCTTTCTTTATTTGAAATAATGTTAAACTTTTGAATTTTTTCACTTCGAGAAAATTAATATTAAATTTAATTGTTAATTAGTGAGGTTAAATATTTGATAACAATTTTTAGCCAGTCAAATGTGAAATTCATAATGATATCAATTATAAAAAAATATGCTCACTTCTGTGACAGTTTGATCAGAGTTCCACACAAAGAAACAATAGATAGCGAAATATTAAAATAAATTATGTAACTTTAAACCCAGGGATAAGATATGTTCGTCTCATAAAATATTACAGTAACATAAATAAAAGAGAGTCTGAAGGAAGACTGTTATCCACAGCAAGGCTAACGTCTTAAAGTGGATAATAATCCAAAATCATTAATACTTGTAACTAAGAAATGTTTTTATTATTTGTTTATTTACTAAAGTGTGTATGCATTTGTTTAATTAAATAAAGGATTTTTTTTTTATTTAAAAAAAAAATCAATAAAGAGAAAATAAATAAATATATATATATATATTATATACATATATATATATTATATATATATATATAATATATAATATAATATATAATTATATATATATATATATATATATATATATATATATATATATATATATATAATATATATATATATATATATATATATATATATATATATATATAAATATATATATATATATATATATATATATATATATATATATATATATATATATATATTATATATATATATATATATATATATATATATATATATATATATATATATAATATATATATATATATATATATATATATGTATATATGTATATATATATATATATATATTTATATATATATATATATATATATATATATATATATATATATATATATTATATATATATATATATATATGTATATATATATATATATATATATATATATATATTATATATATATATATATATATATATATATATAATATATGTATGTATGTATATCTTGAGTAGTTCCTGAAGACGCTACAATTACTTTTCTATTAATATTTGTCTTACAAAAAATCAGTTTTTATATTGGATAAAAGTGAAATGAGTCGTTTAATGAAAACCATTGGGACTTGAAGAGGAATTTCTTTCTTCCATAGAGGGTAAAACAGCCAAGTCGAGACAAATAGCCAGTAAATTTAAAGGGATGAAGTATCCTGCATGTCGCGTCGTCAGAACGTGAAGGCTACAAGGGAGCTTCTACAGAAATAAATCAACAGGGGAAGGGGAAAGGGGTGGTCGCAACAACTCCACACCCAGGCCAAAGAAATTTCACTCTGATTTATATGGTTTCAGCTACCAAAGCAATCCTTCGTTTATTTTCTTTTTCTAATCAAGTGAAAATCTTCTGTACATGGATACAATTTTCCTTTTTGTTCTTCTTCATCAAATAGTTTAAAAATAATATTGGATCAATGTGGTAAAGTCGTGGACTGGTGGTAATATTGTGAATCTGCGATAATAATGTAGATGCGATAAAGTCGTGGACCGGTCGTATCATCTGATTTTAATGTTGCATAGATTTTCTTTTTATAATAGATAAAAATCGGGTACGGGGTACCTCGGAACTTTTCCTCATCATATCGGATTCGCTAGCACATCTCTGCTTAACTATTATTTTTCGGATGTCATAACTACACCTATAGATTGCTTTTTATGCAAAAATTCAACTCTTTAGCTCTAATACACTGAGAGCTACGTTGATAACACACTTTGAGAAAACCACTCAGGACATTTTAACAACACCTGCAAATAATAATTCAGGAGTCATCCCGGTTTCGGATTAATACTCTTCCTATACTCCTACGGTATCGACTGCATAATATATATATATATATATATATATATATATATATATATATATATATATATATATATATTATATATATATATATATATATATATATATATATATATATATATGTATTGTTAAAAGAAAATATATAAGATAAATTCAAGGGGTTATAATGAGGGGGTTGAAATTGTAATACTCTTACAGCCCTTATGTATTCTTACGTTTTGTTTTTAAAAGCGTAATTATAATTCCTTTAAGTAAAAAGCTAAAATACTTGGAGTATAAATTTTAAAAGGAAAAATTCTTCTTTTGCCTCTTGCTTTTCCATAACTTTGTCTCAAGGATCTCCTTAGGAAGGCGTTAATGAAAAGAGCTTGGGAAAAAGGTTATAATGTAAGGGGAAATGTTACAGGAGACTTTCCTCGGTGTCTGTGTGCTAAGAGGGCTCGAAAACAGATTATTAATTAAGGTTTTCCTCCTTTAGAAGGTACTGTTAAAGATTTGAAAGACTACATCCCTTCCTCTTTGCGAACCTAGAGCCCTTAATACTTAGAAGGAAAGTCTGAGAAAAATCATTAAAAGGTTATGAGTAGCAGAGCAGGAATATGTTAAACCCCTTTAACTATGGCATTTTCCCGTAGCATAACCTTTTCCATTATATCCTCCTTAACTCAATTTAACAGTGTTGCCACCTGCGTTTGCTCCCCAATTTCTAAGCAAACTTTAAGGCATGTATATGTAATAGCGTTTTCTAAAGTTAAAGGTAAGGTTTGGTTAAAGTGTCTAAACTTAAAGACACTGGGAGGTAACTTATCACTTTCCACCTCCTCGCCTCACACTCTATATCAGGAGTCACACACACACCGAATGTGTTTCACGGGTGTAGAAAACTTTTCATTATTCATTTTAAAGTGGCAACATTTTGAAATGACACAGTCATAATCTGCAGTCATAAATATTCTTGTTTTGAAGAAGTAGTAAGGTAGTTCTGCATTTTCTTCGTTCGAAGTTAGTTACTATTCTGATGTAGCGGCTACTGAAGAATAAGTGTAAGATAGTTTTAGGATAGGAATATGATTATTCAAAAGCAACATAATACATGTTATATTATTAGAAATATTTCTGCCTCGATGTTCCGCAAGCCGGGCGAATTTTCTATGGAATGCTTGATTTATTGCTCGACAATCCATGTCTTTTTACTCTTCCTCGTTTATACCTTAGGTGTATAGGAAAAGATTTGTGTTAGCAAAAAATCCAAACCCGGGATGTCACCGGAATCATCCGTTTTAGGTGTTTTGAATGCCTGAGAGGTTTTTACAGAGTTGTCTGTCTGTATGTGTGTGTGTATCTGTTATCATCGCAGCTCCTAGTATATTTATGCTAGAGAGTTGAAACTTTGTACAAAAATTAGTCTACCGCTGTAGTTTTCTCATTCGGAAGATATTTTTTTTATGACGTCACTAACCCTAAATAATGATTCAGCAATAATTTCGAAAAATCATAAACGCGGTAAAATGATGTGACAGATTGAGATTCAGCACGCTTGTAGCCACGTATAAGACTGACATATGTGCTAAGTTTCATGTCATTGTCAGCATTAGATCAATTTTTATCAAATTATCAAATTTTGTTAAAAATTAAACACAAGTGTGTAACATAACGTAATAAACAAGAACACCAAGCTTCGTTTTAATACGATAAGTATATCCATGATTTTTGTTGGATCATTAAAGTTAAGCAGCATCAAGCGTTGTCAGTGCTTGGATAAATGACCGCTAGGTATAAACGAACGTATTTACTACCTGAGGACGGGCGAAGCGAGTCCGACGTGATAAGGAGAAGTTCCCAGATACACCGTATTTGATTTTTTAATTTTATATATACGTATGTGTGTGTGTGTGTGTGTTGTGTGAGTCTTTCAATAGTCATATTCGTAATTTATGTAGATATTTCCTTCACAATATAAATTAAGTTTGTAATTTTTAATATTTTATATAAATGTGATGCTTACGGGAGAATTCTTAGCTCTGTCTCTTTGCTTTTAGTTTCTACAAATTAATAAGATAGAATGATGGCAAACTGTGTCCTTCGGTTGTTGTCAAGAAGTTCTTATTACAACCCCTTGACTAAAACATTATCTTCAACCAGCAAGGAGTGTAGTTTGTCATGGGATACCTTCCAAATACTGCCTTCATCCCAATTAGTCGTCTTGACGCCCTTCTAATTAGTTAGACGACCTCCCTATTCTGTTTAAAGCTCTCATGATTTCTCTCGGGGGTTAAAGGTTTGGAAGAAGAGGGTTTTAAACAATCAACCCGAAATACCTGAGGAAACAACCACTCTAACCTTCTGCATCAAGTTTACGACTAATCCTTTACACTGTTTGTGCAATGTCTAGAAATAAGCTCGATAAACTTAGAATAGAAAGAGCATGATCTGCCAAATCCTAACTACTGAGTCTGCCGAGC
The DNA here is from genome assembly GCA_018340805.1 of Microvelia longipes. Lineage (NCBI taxonomy): Eukaryota > Metazoa > Arthropoda > Insecta > Hemiptera > Veliidae > Microvelia > Microvelia longipes. The sequence goes on from JACMZG010000022.1 coordinate 52,348,229, forward strand.
ATATAATCATCAAGATTTAGGCCATTTGGTTTAATTTAAATAAAAATATAACTTGGATTAAATATAGTGCAAGTGCCAGGCCTAAGAAATGTTACTAGTTTGCACACGACCCACAGGAAACCATTTATTTAAATAAAACTGAAACTTGTGCCATTTTATAAAATTTTGAGATGCATAATGCATCATCACTCTGGATAGGCAAACTATGTTTTTTCATCATAATTTAAGGTATATTTTCAGAAAAATTTAGTTTAAAGCAGGGGGGGTTAACTTAAATGAGGAAAAGTTTGGATTCGAATATCGCAAGCTACTAAAAATAGCGCTGCGGCGGACCAATGCAGGCTGCATTAAATGCCAAAATCTATCTTTTAGCATGTGTAAAACTTTAGCCACTATTTCATTATTACCTGATTGAATCAATTAAATTAATAAATTACTTGAATGAGAAACTTAAAAATAATCACAAGTGTTCTGTGTAAGATTAAAGTGGTAGGGTTAGTTAAAAGTATAACTATACAAAGTATAAAAATTAAAATTCAAACTAACTGGGCAAAAAGCGGGAAATCTGCTCCGTATTAGTCCAGCTCTTGGACTAAACGTTTATTTATGAAAACAAAAAAGGAGATGAAGGGCAACTAACACATCACTGAAAAGTGGCTGTAAGGAGGTGAAGGGCAACTAACGCATCACTGAAAAGTGGCTGTAAGGAGGTGAAGAGCAACTAACACATCACTGAAAAGTGGCTGTAAGGAGTTGAAGGGCAATTAACACATTACTGAAAGTGGCTGTAAGGAGGGGAAGGGCAATTAACACATTACTGAAAAGTGGCTGTAAGGAGGTGAAAGGCAACTAACACATCACCGAAAGTGCAACAGTCATGGTGGCTGGAGGTGAAGGGCAAGTGCTGTAAGGAGTTGAAGGGCAATTAACACATTACTGAAAAGTGGCTGTAAGGAGGGGAAGGGCAACTAACGCATCACTGAAAAGTGGCTGTAAGGAGGTGAAGAGCAACTAACACATCACTGAAAAGTGGCTGTAAGGAGTTGAAGGGCAATTAACACATTACTGAAAAGTGGCTGTAAGGAGGGGAAGGGCAATTAACACATTACTGAAAAGTGGCTGTAAGGAGGTGAAAAGAACTAAACACTCACCGAAAACTGGCAGTAATGAGGTGAAGGGCAATTAACACATCAATGAAAAGATGCTGTAAGGAGGTGAAGAGCAACTAACACATCACCGAAAAGTGGCTGTAAGGAGGTGAAGGGCAATTAAACCACATCACTGAAAGTGTGACTGTGTAAGGAGTTGAAGGGCAATTAAAACATTACTGAAAAAACTAAAAAAGGTTTTTTTTTTTGAAGGGCAATTAAACAATTGTAAGGAGGTGAAGGCATAAATACACATCAACTGAAATAGTATTAAAGCTAAAAATTACAAAAGTAAGGAATAAGGAGTGAAGAGCAACATTAACACATCACCTGAAAAGTGGCTGTAAAGTGAAGCTTACTGAAAAAATGGCTGTAAGGGGTGACAAAGCAACTAACCATCACTGAAAAGAGGCAATGTAGGAGTGAAGGCAATTAACACATCACTGAAAAGTGGCTGTAAGGAGATGAAGGGCAACTAACACATCAAACTGAAAAAGTAAGCTGGTAAGGAGAGTGAACAGAGCAAAAATAATACATTACTGAAAAAATGGCTGATAAGGAGACAAAGAAATGAAAAGCTAAACAATAATCACACTGAAAGTGGCTGTAAGGAGGTGAAGGAAACAACAAAACACATTACAATGAAACAGTACGCAATGTAAGGAGTTGAAGGGCAATTAACACATCAACTGAAAAAGTGCTGTAAGGAGGAGGAAGAAGGTAATAAACACATCACTGAAAGTGGCTAGTAAAAGAACAGTTAGGGCAACTAAACACATCACTGAAAGTGGCAAATGATCAAGGAGTTGAAAGAAGGCAATATCAACACATACACATGCAAAGAATGAGCAATTAAACACTGAAAAAGGCGCAGGTGAAAACAAACTAACGCATGAAAAAAGGCAAGAAGGAGCGGAACCAAACACATCACTAAAGGGCTGTAAGGAGGTTAGGGGGCAACTAAACATTACTAGAAAGAGCTGTAAGAAGAAGGCAACATAAAAAAGTGGCAAGGAAGGTGAAGGGCAATTAACACATCACTGAAAAGGTGGGCTGTAAGAAGGGGAAAGGAGCACACACATCACTGAAAAAGTGTGAATCAAAACAGGACATTACACATCACTGAAAAGTCGGCTTAAGGAGTTTTGAAAAGTGGCTGTAAGGAGGTGAAGAGCAACTAACGCATCACTGAAAATTAACACAATCACTGAAGTGGTAAGGAGTGAAGGGGCAACTTCAAATGAAAAGTTTTGATAGGGAAACTAAGCATCAAACTGAAAAGTGGCTGTAAAGGAGGTGAAGACAACTAACGCAGGTCACCGAAAAGTGGCTTTAGGAGTGAAGGGCAAATAAGCATCAACTAGAAAAGTGGCTTTAAGCAGGACAAGGGTAATACAACACAACAACTGCGACGTTGCATATAAGGAGCGATGGACTGTGGATGCTTTATTTTATAGAAATTGAAATTCTAATCCTGATAATGTAAAGTCATTGCAGTTTAGCTGCTAGGTTGTAGCAGCTAAACAACCTCGTGATACATAAAACATAACATTAAATATCAAATTTCTATTTTAAATTGGATACATAATTCTAATTTTACTTGGCTAATGAAATACTATTCAATGAAGCATAATAACATATGAATATTGTTTGCTATTACTCAAAGCCAATTATAGTAATATTCTCGTCAAATATTGCAAATTATGTTATAAAATAGTATTTGTAAGCGGTTCATTCAAAGTGGGGTATTATCATACAATATGCTTTATTTGTACTTTTAAGTCCCTAATAGAATTTTCCCCAGTATAATGCGTAATCTTCATCTAAAGGCCACTTCAAGAGCTTTAATGGATCATGGACTTAAACCTGAGCATAGAAAACGAAGAACTTTACTTCGCCCTTGGCTTTCAAAACATCTAAATATTGTATGGTTCTTTCTTCTTCTTCTTCTCATCCCCTTAATCATCTTCTTGCTTGGTATTCCTTTTTTAATACAGATTTCCATTTGAAATATATCCTTTTTTAAAAAGAAAATAAGAATCCCTTAGTTCCTTCATGCATAAAAAAACATTTTTCTTTTTTCGTAAACCTTTAACTTTAGAACTTAAAAAAATCAAGGGGTTCGTATTCATCCCTATTTTTTCTCATTTCGGGTCATTAAATATATACGTTGTTAATATTTACTCGAAAAAAATATCTTAAAAAAAGAAAATACCCTAAGCATCGTTTTTTTTCAAATGGATTTTGAAAGAAAACTGTAGCTTTCCCTTTTTCCTATAAAATATAAATAAAGGATTATGAATGATGAAAAATGCCAAGATTTACATTTTCCGACAGAAATTTATTTCAAAAATTTTCTTGTTTGTATAATATAAGATTTTTGTATAATTTGTTTTAGACGATTATTAAGCGGTTAAAATGGCGGGTACTTTCCCTAGTAATCCATAGTTGACCCATAGCACCTAGTTTTGCAAAACGTCAATTATATTGCACAATTATATTGTGCCAGAACATACATATTTTTATTATGTATGATTGTGCCAGACCATACATATCTTCATTATGTATAGTGCCGCCAAGCCATACATATTTTCATTATGTTTGATCGAGTTCTGCCATCAAAAATTAACTTATTCTTATTTGCAAATTTCCTTTGAAGACAAATCGCTTAAGAGGTATCTCATTTGATACTACCGTGTTTTACACAACATGAATAGTTGACAAAATATAATTGTGCGAGAGACACCTAGGAAATGTAACAAGCAAAATGCAATGCTACATCTGGGAACTGTTCCATCATTCGACATTCGTCATCATTGATGGCTCGACTTAATGTCATGTCCCTCTCTGTTTCGTTAGACTCTGATGAGTTAGACGTAACGAAACAGAGTGGGACATAACATTATGTCGAGTCATCAATGATTACAAATGTCGAATGATGGAACAGTTGCCAGATAAATCATTGCTTTTTGCTTGTTACATTTCCTAGGTGTCTCTCGCACAATTATATTGTGCTTAAGAGGTATTTCAAAATATGTTTTTTATTTCATTAAAGTAATCAATTTCCCTTCTTGACAACTCCTTTCTTTTACTTGCTTACCAGTGCAAGTGAAAAGGAAATTATAGTGTATTTCCTAAAAGGTCATCCGTTTCGGGTATTCCAGCGAATTTTAATTTGTATAGATAAATGGAGGGAACAATAGGTGGATAGAATTTTCATTGGCTACTTGATTCCAAAAATAAATGTCTGGACAGACTTTATATATATATATATATTAATATATATATATATATATTATATATATTATATATATATATATATATATATATATATATATATATATATATATATATATATATATATATATATATATAATAATATATATAATATATATATATATATATTTATATATATATATATATATTATATATAATTATATATATATATATACATCACAGTCGATGATAAGCTTGCCACGAGTAATACAAGAAATATACAGGAAATTATCCAAGATAATAATAACGATCCCGCAAACATTAAATTCGATAGTAATGACGGGCAAGCAAGCGAAGAAGAGGACTCACTGGTTTCTTTAAATAAAGCGTTTATGCATGTCTACGATTTAAGAAAACTCTTAAATTCGTTTGAAAATGCCGATGAAATGTTACGCAATTTAAATTAAATCGAAAATTTCATTTCTTTACAAAATTTTCGTAAACGTAAACAAACAAAAATATCTAGCTACTTTAAAAAACAATATTTTTTGTATATTTGTTACGCATGTACGTATTTTTTTATATATGACTCTTTGCATAAGGTATGTAACTATACTAAATAACAAATACATATTTTTATTAAATATTAATCAATGCTTTAGTTATTTTTTTATCATTCTCGGTTAATACGTTTTCCTGCTTAAGACGCTCTTTTGCCGTGGTCCCTTTAAGAGCGTTTTAAGCGGACTCTACTGTATATATATTAATGCTGTGACAAATTGACTAACTTTACTGTCCAATTTAATAGATAACTATTACTAAACTTGTCGTTTTCCAGCCTTTAGTTATACCGAAAATCACAATTTTAGGGTTATTAAATATTCAGATTAAAATTGATTTCACAAGTTTTTTATTGTGTAAAAACGAATACAATATAATTGTTAACAGTAGAATGATACTAAAATACCCTAAACTGCAGTTCTTATTATAAATATTATGTTTTATTATTATTTATTAAAAGGATATTAAACATTATTTTTATTATATTCTGATACTAAAAATATTCTGAAAAACATTTGTTATTATAAATATTAAGGGTTTAATAGATTTTACAAGACGGATACTAAAAATAAATTTTATACGCTAAAAATTATTTTATACATTATGGCAACAAAAGGATTCCAGAGGAAGATACATAACATCATAAGGAGTAATATTTTTTGGATGATGGGAAAACTTTTTTTCCGTTTACTTTGATTGGTCGATAGAAAGGAACCAATGAGACAGGCGCTTTGTGGGTAACCGCAAGAAAACGACTCCCTAACCGCAAAATACTGTTCTACGCAGACACACCCTTCACTCGATGTGCTTTATCTGACGAGGCCTCACCCTGTCACCTTAACCGCAGAAAAATCATACGAATCTCTGATTCGTAATTCTTATGTTCAGCCCAACATTTACTGTCCATCCTAATTTCATCCTAATTTTAACCAGCCAAATAATGGAAATGTGAAATTAATATTTTCTTATCGTGTTTTCTAATAGTTCTTTCTGACCTTTCTACAAATTTTTACTCTCGAAAATTTATGATTTAAGCTAACTTGTTTTTAATTGTTATTTTTTTATCCGCTTATTAAATAAAATTATTAGGATTTTTCTTTACGTTAGTATAAGTTTAGTTATTATATTTATTACGATTTTATTGGGTCAATTCATTTAAAGACAACAAGATAGGCATTTTAGACAGGTTCAATGAAGCTGTTTGTTAGTTAAGAGTTCTTGAAAAAAATAAGTAGAGCTAGGAATAGAAATTTTTATTTTCAAAAAAAGTCGATCTACCCGCTCTCTCTTAGCAGTTAGAAAAAGTAAAAACTCAAGACCTCACCCCTCATCTTAAAGAGTTTCTTAGAAAGAAAGCAAGGATGAGCCACGAGGAAAGAAAAACGGATTCAAGAAAAACATTTTGAAAGAAGTTGTTGGGAAAAAAGAATCGTGTAGTACTTGGTCTTCTCCATAGGTTGCAGCACTACCGTCATATATTTACTTCCCGCCAAATTCTCTAATCGATTCTCTTATTTCCAAATTAATTATATTCTTTAACTTATCAATAATTTTCAGACTATTGAGAAGTTAAGACTATTAAAAGACTAATAATTTTAAACTAACAATTAGATCAGACTTTAACGGGTAAACTGGTAAGTTTTGCGGAACCTATATAGCATCCCTTAGGCTCTGTCCACAATTTCTTACGATTTTTTAAATAACGAAAAGTTTACTATAGATCAAAGGTCCACTCATTTGAATGTCTTAATCAATAATGTGATGCGGGTTTAGTTTTCAGCACCCTTTGACAAAATTCAGAGATAGAAGTGCAGCAAACCACTGGAGTGGGGATTTAATCAACTAAATGTTAGTGTATTGACAAAAACAATGTAATATTTTATTTATTGTTCTTAAATAAATATTTTAATTTATTTAGACCTTTAGCGAGCGACGCGAGTTCCTTCTTACATATCAAATAAGAAACTTATCAACGAAGTGAGCTAAGCAAGCCTTTATTACTATAATATCATTTTTAATTTCAACATCTAGCAAGCTAAGCATGCTTCTTTTAATTTTATGTATCTTATATTATACTAAATCAATCTTGTGAGCCTCTTTTCCGACATTCACGCATATATTTAATAATTTAGAAGTTTAAAATTTACTATCAGCATTAATTCAGGTTTTATCGATTTACATATATAACATTATGTCTACGAATTGCCGATGGCACGTACCGGTCGAGGCGCAAAGTGCCGAGGCCGTGGGCATCTTGTTTAATGTACCTAATATATATATTTTTATATTTCAGCAATTATGCAAGCGAAGCGAGCCTTTTTGCCCATTGCTAGGGAAGCGATCCTCTTTTCTCGAGCCCAGCAGGGGCTCGCTTTGCTCCAAAAAATCCCATGACCCTCGACCCCAACCTTACAAATTATTCTTCAATCCTGTCAGTATTTTAAGTCTGTTAGTAATTAACTTTATTTGATGTATTCTATTTGACATGGGTTCCTGATGCAACGCATTAATATGTTTTAATTATATTTCAAATTTATTATTAAAAAAATAATTAAGTTATTATTATAAACAAAATGGAGGATAGTAAGCAGTAGTTTTTACTAATTTGCAGTGCGGGCCAATCTTACTGTTCTTATTTTCCAGTGACCCGTTTGATCTCCCTGCGAACGTCCATGATGAGCAAGTATTGCACTATGATGAGCAAGTATTGCACTATGATGAGCAAGTATTGCACTATGATGAGCAAGTGTTGCTCTTAAATACAATTTGTTAAAACCGTTACTATCGGCTAATTTGTCTTGTTTCTGTAAACATTCTAATACGTTAAGTATGAGCGACTCTACTGCGTATTGTAGCGGTTTATCTTTAACATTGTCATAATGCTTAATCAAATCATTCACTCCATTTAAACTGCATTCTTCAAATAAAGTTGCAAGTATATCTACCAAAGAGTTCATATTAACCTAAAGCACTATTTTCCCCGGTATATTTTTCCGTCATTTATTCTAAACAGAGGATACTTTCATTATAATCGGCTTTATTTAGAGTACATTTTCTTCCATCTGATAGCTCGCGTTAGCACAAAATTAGCGTGAGGACTGTATGTTTAGCGTAATTAAAGTAAAATAAATAGAAAAGGAAAACTCACCATAAAACTGCTCATAAAGAATAAAGTAAAACGCGACAGGTACCTGTTTTAAAGATGTAAGCGAAATTGACGAAATAAAAAAAAAACGAAATTAGCGAATAGCGAGAAATAAAGATTGAGTACGGCTTTGTGTAGACGGCGGGAGTGCGTTAGCTCAACTGACTAGGCTAGCGAGATAAATTATTAAACTAATATTATTTAAGTATCAGAAGTCCATCAAAATATAAATAGTAATATTTATCAGTAAGTCCCCGGCTTTGCAAAGCACTAGGTTTGCAAGAGGAAAAAAAATGAAGTAGTTTACTTAAGAAAAAATCATTATTCAAACTTACATATATGAGTAAAAACTAATGATTGACTAAAGAACAGAAAATTAACTTCAGGTATCTTTAATAAAAAATAAAGCGCGACTTGAAACTTAACTAAAAAACTAAATTTTAAATCATAACCGTATGCCAATAAAAATTAAAGAGGAATCTTAGGAAAATAAATAAAAAATATTAACCTTTAAAAAAATTAAAAAAAAGTAAAGTCACTATGGGACAAGGAAAAAATATAATAAAATTAAGATAAGTTTAAAGGGACAAGATGATGAACACACCGTTTTAAAAGTCCCATTGAAGTTCTTACAGTGACTCTACGAACAACAAGATCATTAGGATTAGGATGAACTTCAACTATACGTCCTAGCCGCCACATTAAAGGGGGGACTTTATCATCCTTAATTAAAACTAATTGACCAACTTCGACGTTAGGTGACGAAGTGTTCCACTTAGCTCTCTGTTGTAGAGTGTGGAGATACTCTTGGCTCCAACGGTTCCAGAAACGCTGAACAATCTGTGAAACTAGTTGCCAACGCTTAAGACGATTAGGCGGGACATCCGTGACATCATTCTCAGGAAATGAAAGTAAGGAATCACCTATTAAGAAGTGGCCCGGTGTAAGAACACGGAGATCATTTGGAGATGAAGATTCTGGAGCAAGAGGGCGCGAATTAAGTATCGCTTCGACGCGAGTCAAAACCGTGATAAACTCTTCTAGAGATAATACTGTGAGGCCCACGTATCTAACTAAATAATGCTTAACATTACGTACGTTCGATTCGTAAATTCCTCCCATATGGGGGCTTGCAGGAGCTGAGAAAAAGAACTTTATTTGCAACTTAGCTAAAGTATACGCTATCTCAGACTGATTTTCTTTATTACGAAAATAAGTAATTAACTCTTTATGTTGTTTGGCAGTAGCGTAAAATTACCAGCGTTATCATAACAATTATCTACAAAGAAATCTCACTCGGATACCGCGGCGCGATATAAATCGGTGAAGTGTTGCTGTAAAAGCCTGACAAGATAAATCTGTTACGGCCTCTAAATGTACGGCTTTAGTAGCCAGGCACACAAAAATGGCAAAATATGCCTTATAATGTCTAGATTTACGTAGAGTGGTATCCTTGAGAGTGAAGGGACCGGCGAAGTCGACTCCCGTGCAGGTAAAAGGTCTACTAGGAGTAACGCGTGCCTCAGGTAAATCAGCCATAAGTGGGGGAAGAGGCTTAGAAGAAAATCTTAGACACTTAAAACATTTACGAAGACGTTCACGAATCACACTTCTTGCAGACATAATCCAAAAATAATTTTGAATCAAAGATTGAAGAGTTCGCGGACCTGGATGCAAGTATGTATGATGATAGTAATCTATAAGTAAATTAGTTAGATGACATTTTTTAGGTAAAAGTAGGGGGTGTTTAAACTCAAAACTATAAGGAGAATTTTTTAAACGTCCTCCAACACGAATAAGACCTTCATTATCAATGAAGGGAGATAAGGGTTGTAGCGATCCAGAAACGTTTTGAGACTTAGATAAGGCTTTCAAATCATCATGAAAATAGTAAGCCTGAGTTATTTTTACTAATAATTTAAGAGAATTTTTTAACTCAGTAGGGCTTAAATATTTTTCCTTCTCAACAGGAAGTTTGCGGTAAGATCGCATAAAACGAGTAGCATAAGCTACAAAGGTTCGCAAGCGAACGAGGGAAGTAAAGTCTTCCATCCAACTAATAGAGGTCGAATCCTGAGCATTAGTAACTAAAGTAACGAGCGGTGTTTTTGGCATATTTGAACCTTTCTTATTATCTTTCATTTCAGGAATTTCAGAGACTGGTAATAAATCAAAGTCCGATTTTGGCCACTCTGACGGGTTAAGTGATAACCATAGGGGACCTGAGTACCAAAATGTATTATTTATTAACTCAATGGGGTTCAAACCTCGGCTAGCTAGATCGGCGGGGTTGTTTTCAGAAGAAATATGTCTCCAGGACTCAAGTTGCGTGTTTTTTAAAAATGAAAGAAACGCGATTGGCTACGAATTGTTTTAATAAGTGAATAGGCTTTTTGAGCCAAGACAAAACGATAGTAGAATCGGTAAAAAGAATTATTTTATTAATATTAATCTTAGAAGTAAAATTATCAAGAGATTTTAAAGTTCGAGTTAATAAAACTGCTCCTAACAGTTCGAGGCGCGGTATAGTAACAGATTTTACGGGCGTTACTTTGGTCTTAGAACAAATTAAAAAAGATTGATAATTTTTATTATCGTTAGACGAACTTAGATAAAGAGAGCAAGCGTATCCCTTTTGCGATGAGTCGCAAAAGCCAATAATATAACAAGAAGAATAATTATGTACTAAAAAATGTCTCGGTATTTTGATCGAAGAGATAAGCGAGAGATCTTTAATTAGTTCTAACCAAATAGAAGAAAGTGGAGGGGGCAACATAGTATCCCAATCCAACTTGGCCATCCAAATACTTTGCATAAAAGATTTAAAATTTAATATTAAAGGAGATATGAAACCCAGCGGGTCATATAGGCGGGAAATAACTGATAAGACGCCCCCGTTTAGTAAGCGGGGAGTTTAAGTCCTGATAATGAAAAGAAAAACAATCAATTTTAGGATTCCAACTCATACCTAAAACTTTTATATTAGGACTATTCTCACCTGGTGTATTAATAACTAAGGGCTTAGTATCGCAACTTGCATCAGACAAAGTTGCCAAAAATTCGCTTGAGTTGCTGGACCATTTATTAAGCGGGAAGCCTCCTTTACTTAAAAGAGAGATGAGTTGAGTTTTGAGCTTAATTAAGCCCACAACCGATGAAGCACCCCCGAAATAATCATCTATAAACGATCCATCGTAGATAAGTTGAGCGGCGAGGGGGTAGAGAGCACCTTCGTCTTGAGCTAGTTGATGAAGCGTTCTTAAGGATAGATAGGTAAGAAGAACACGAAAGTCCAAACGTAACGGTAGTTAACTCATACTCAATAGGGGGAGCATTTAACTCGAAAGAAAAAATAAATGCAAATATGGGCGGTGAGAATCAGATACTAATATTTGGCGGTACATTTTTTCTATATCACATGAAAAAACGAAGCGGTGAATACGAAAATTAGTGATAACTTCAGATACGTCACGTTGAAGCTTAGGTCCAACGTAAAGACACTGATTAAGAGATGGTTCTGATCGCTTTGCGCTACCATCAAAAACAACGCGTAATTTAGTAGTAAGGGAATCAATTTTTTGAACTGCGTGGTGAGGTAAAAAATATTTACCGGGACGTTTGGCGGGTACGAGGTGGCCTAACTTGATGTATTCGTCTAAACAGGCTGCGTAAGCATGAAAATAATCTTCATTTTGACGAAATTTTCTCTCTATTGAGCGATATCGAGAGAGAGCTAGCTCTCTAGACTCAGTGAACTCAGGTATATTTTCCTTAAAAGGCATTTCTACAATGTAGCGACCTGTGTCGTCACGACGGTGCGTCGTAATAAAATGATTTTCACAGAAATCATCTTCAGGACAACTTAACTTAGTCTCAGGCACTTGTTCTATTGCCCAAAATTTTTCTAAGTCAAATGAAATATCTTGAGCGGACGTAAAAAACGTAGATACTTGTCGGAGAGGAGGGGGAGGGGAAAACGAAGAAGCCCCCATCACTACCCAACCAAATATCGTATTCATGGCACCAGGTTCACCTGAAATATAACTTATTTGACGAGAAGTAAATAGAGAAAAAAATAGATCAAGACCAAGTAAAAGTTCTACAGGTTGAGATAAATAGAACTGCGGGTCAGCCAAATGGAGACCTTTGAACTTATGAGAAAATGTTTCAAAAGCGTAATCACAATAAGGTAAGTTAGAGGTTACACAGTCAATAACTAAAGCATGAGTATTTAAGATTGGTCCTAAAGCATGACGTGGCTTAATAAAACAGGAAGCATAGTGAGTAGCCATAGCTACCTGAGAGGAGCCTAAACCTGTAATTTCAATATTATTAGCTAGGGCAGATAATGATAAGCCTAAACGTTTTACACAAGCGGAGGATATATATGTATTACCACTGGCTGTGTCAATCACACCTCTAATTTTTTGAAACTTACCTGAGTAATCTTTTATATGAGCGATGAAGGTACCGAAAAATGTTCTATTAAAATTAAATTTGGTAGGTACAAGCGAAGATGCGGTGGTAGAGAGAGTTGGGTTACTAATATAAGTATGAGTGACTGGATTATTATTAGAAACGTGAGTAGTGCTCGGTACTTCATGTACCTGAACCTGAGAGGCGGGTGCGAAATTTGTTGTGAAGATGTTGACTGTTCAGGAACCTGATAATTATTTGGCGGCGGTTGTTGATATGAGTTAGGCGGCAAATTTGTTATAAAAGTTTTCGATTGATTATTTCGCGAAAAAGTACCTGCATTTTTTGGAAAATGTAAAGTGGAATGATGTTTGAAAGAACAAGAATTACAGGTAACTTGACTCTTACACTTATGCGTAGAATGTAAGGTAGATAGGCAATTAGTGCCGGCATTTATTTGGCGTATATAATTGTAGAAAAAAAAATAAATATAAATTAAATTAAACTTAAAATAAACTTAAATAAAAATTAACTATTTAAAATATAATTAAACTATATGTATGTATTATATATCTTAAATAATCAAATATTAAATATTGTTTATAATTATAATTTTATAAATTTCAATGCAGAAATGTGGAATTATGTTTGTTGGAACATTAATATATGCTTGAATATAAATGTATGAGTGCATAAAGCACTTTTTGACCTCATACCACGGCTGTTGGCCGAATTGCGCTCGTATTTAAATTTAATTAATTTGTTTTAAGTGTTTTGTATCAAATAAATGGTTATTTATTATTTATTTATTTATAATTGTAGCAAGTGCTAAATATTTTGGGCACTTATATAATTGGTGATCAAGTTGGCAAGATGGACATGAAACATTATTAGGTTTAGCGGTAGGTCCGGTAGAAGAATGAGATAAAAAAGATTGGCGTTTGTTATTAGTACTGCTAGGCTTACTAGCATTCTGAGTACTATGCTCGTTAGCGTTTGAGACAAGTTGCATTTGAGTTATTTCAGAATTAATAAACATTTCTAAATCACTAAACGAAGGAAAATCTTTAGTTTTAAACTCACTTTCGAATTTTTTACGCGTAATTTTGTCAAGCTTTCTTAAGCCTTGAGATAAGAAAATAAAATCTGTAATATCAGATAGATTCATAGATTTCAAACGTTTGACGTGATCACTTAAAGTATTTGAAAAGTTTTGTAGGGAATCCAAATTAGGATATTTAGGCGGTGCTTCATTTTTAAAAATACTTTCAAATAAATAATCAGCGATGAGTCGTCTATTTTCGAAGCGAGTTTTGAGCGCATTCCACGCTAGGTCAAATTGATCGTTTTGAAGCGGGTAAGATTGAATAACTTGAAGCGCGGGGTCTTTTAAGTAACTTTTTAGATAATGAAGCTTTTCTATTGGTTCAAGCGTATTATCATTAATATATAGAGACGTAAACATGTCTCTAAATCTCGGCCAATCGATAACATTGCCGTCGAACGGTTCTAGCGGAATAGGCGGTAACTTTGAGCGGCGTGATCGGGAAGCACTAGTTGAGAGAGCACTGTCGTCTCTTGACATGCTACTATAGTTAGCAGCCTGTAATTCCTTTTGCTTTAATAAAATTTTGCCATAAGCATCATTAAATTTTTCTTGGGTTTCATAGTTGGGTTTTATATTAGGATCGATAGAAAGGCTGAGAAAATTTACGTTATCGAGAGTTTCAGAGAAACTGGTTTTATAAGAAGGCAATAACAAAACTTTGGCGTTAAATTCTTCAAGGCAAGCATGCTCATTCAATTTTGCCGCCAAATCCAGCAAATGTTTCATCGACTGAATTTGTTGAGCAAGCTTAGCTTTGGCGAGAGTTAATTGTATTTTTAATTGTTTGGCCATATTTGAAACACCGGTGGGATTAGGTGGAGATTTAGAAGTATTATCCTTTTTACCCCCCTTACCAGTCATAACATATTATTCATATCTTTAAAAATAAAAAATAATCCCGATAAAAATAAAAATACAAAAAAGTAATAACCTACAATTCAGAATAAAAATAATTTTTGGTAGTACAAATACGTATTTGTTTTAATAAAGATGGTCAACGGTAATAAATAAGGGTAAGGACTTCAATAAGAAATGAGTAAAATCAA
>JACMZG010000022.1:52363745-52429921 GCA_018340805.1 Microvelia longipes
AATATTAACCTTTAAAAAAATTAAAAAAAAGTAAAGTCACTATGGACAAGAAAAAATATAATAAAATTAAGATAAGTTTAAAGGGACAAGATGATGAACACACCGTTTTAAAAGTCCCATTGAAGTTCTTACAGTGACTCTACGAACAACAAGATCATTAGGATTAGGATGAACTTCAACTATACGTCCTAGCCGCCACATTAAAGGGGGGACTTTATCATCCTTAATTAATACTAATTGACCAACTTCGACGTTAGGTGACGAAGTGTTCCACTTAGCTCTCTGTTGTAGAGTGTGGAGATACTCTTGGCTCCAACGGTTCCAGAAACGCTGAACAATCTGTGAAACTAGTTGCCAACGCTTAAGACGATTAGGCGGGACATCCGTGACATCATTCTCAGGAAATGAAAGTAAGGAATCACCTATTAAGAAGTGGCCCGGTGTAAGAACACGGAGATCATTTGGAGATGAAGATTCTGGAGCAAGAGGCGCGAATTAAGTATCGCTTCGACGCGAGTCAAAACCGTGATAAACTCTTCTAGAGATAATACTGTGAGGCCCACGTATCTAACTAAATAATGCTTAACATTACGTACGTTCGATTCGTAAATTCCTCCCATATGGGGGCTTGCAGGAGAAAAAAAGAACTTTATTTGCAACTTAGCTAAAGTATACGCTATCTCAGACTGATTTTCTTTATTACGAAAATAAGTAATTAACTCTTTATGTTGTTTGGCAGTGGCGGTAAAGCCAGCGCGCACAGTAAATCTCACTCGGATAACCGCGGCGCGATATAAATCGGTGAAGTGTTGCTGTAAAAGCCTGACAAGATAAATCTGTTACGGCCTCTAAATGTACGGCTTTAGTAGCCAGGCACACAAAAATGGCAAAATATGCCTTTATAATGTCTAGATTACGAGTGGTATCCTTGAGAGTGAAGGGACCGGCGAAGTCGACTCCCGTGCAGGTAAAAGGTCTACTAGGAGTAACGCGTGCCTCAGGTAAATCAGCCATAAGTGGGGGAAGAGGCTTAGAAGAAAATCTTAGACACTTAAAACATTTACGAAGACGTTCACGAATCACACTTCTTGCAGACATAATCCAAAAATAATTTTGAATCAAAGATTGAAGAGTTCGCGGACCTGGATGCAAGTATGTATGATGATAGTAATCTATAAGTAAATTAGTTAGATGACATTTTTTAGGTAAAAGTAGGGGGTGTTTAAACTCAAAACTATAAGGAGAATTTTTTTAAACGTCCTCCAACACGAATAAGACCTTCGTTATCAATGAAGGGAGATAAGGGTTGTAGCGATCCAGAAACGTTTTGAGACTTAGATAAGGCTTTCAAATCATCATGAAAATAGTAAGCCTGAGTTATTTTTACTAATAATTTAAGAGAATTTTTTAACTCAGTAGGGCTTAAAATTTTTTCCTTCTCAACAGGAAGTTTGCGGTAAGATCGCATAAAAACGAGTAGCATAAGCTACAAAGGTTCGCAAGCGAACGAGGGAAGTAAAGTCTTCCATCCAACTAATAGGTCGAATCCTGAGCATTAGTAACTAAAGTAACGAGCGGTGTTTTTGGCATTTGAACCTTTCTTATTATCTTTCATTTCAGGAATTTCAGAGACTGGTAATAAATCAAAGTCCGATTTTGGCCACTCTGACGGGTTAAGTGATAACCATAGGGGACCTGAGTACCAAAATGTATTATTTATTAACTCAATGGGGTTCAAACCTCGGCTAGCTAGATCGGCGGGTTGTTTTCAGAAGAAATATGTCTCCAGGACTCAAGTTGCGTGTTTTTAAAATTAAAGAAACGCGATTGGCTACGAATTGTTTTAATAAGTGAATAGGTTTTTTGAGCCAAGACAAAACGATAGTAGAATCGGTAAAGAGAATTATTTTTATTAATATTAATCTTAGAAAAATTATCAAGAGATTTTAAAGTTCGAGTTAATAAAACTGCTCCTAACAGTTCGAGGCGCGGTATAGTAACAGATTTTACGGGCGTTACTTTGGTCTTAGAACAAATTAAAAAAGATTGATAATTTTTATTATCGTTAGACGAACTTAGATAAAGAGAGCAAGCGTATCCCTTTTGCGATGAGTCGCAAAAGCCAATAATATAACAAGAAGAATAATTATGTACTAAAAAATGTCTCGGTATTTTGATCGAAGAAATAAGCGAGAGATCTTTATTAGTTCTAACAAATAGAAGAAAGTGGAGGGGCAACATAGTATCCCAATCCAACTTGGCCATCCAAATACTTTGCATAAAAGATTTAAAATTTAATATTAAAGGAGATATGAAACCCAGCGGGTCATATAGGCGGGAAATAACTGATAAGACGCCCCGTTTAGTAAGCGGGGAGTTTAAGTCCTGATAATGAAAGAAAAACAATCAATTTTAGGATTCAACTCATACCTAAAACTTTTATATTAGGACTATTCTCACCTGGTGTATTAATAACTAAGGGCTTAGTATCGCAACTTGCATCAGACAAAGTTGCCAAAAATTCCCTTGAGTTGCTGGACCATTTATTAAGCGGGAAGCCTCCTTTACTTAAAAGAGAGATGAGTTGAGTTTTGAGCTTAATTAAGCCCACAACCGATGAAGCACCCCCGAAATAATCATCTATAAACGATCCATCGTAGATAAGTTGAGCGGCGAGGGGGTAGAGAGCACCTTCGTCTTGAGCTAGTTGATGAAGCGTTCTTAAGGATAGATAGGTAAGAAGAACACGAAAGTCCAAACGTAACGGTAGTTAACTCATACTCAATAGGGGAGCATTTAACTCGAAAGAAAAAATAAATGCAAATATGGGCGGTGAGAATCAGATACTAATATTTGGCGGTACATTTTTTCTATATCACATGAAAAAACGAAGCGGTGAATACGAAAATTAGTGATAACTTCAGATACGTCACGTTGAAGCTTAGGTCCAACGTAAAGACACTGATTAAGAGATGGTTCTGATCGCTTTGCTACCATCAAAAACAACGCGTAATTTAGTAGTAGTAAGGGAATCAATTTTTTGAACTGCGTGGTGAGGTAAAAAATATTTACCGGGACGTTTGGCGGGTACGAGGTGGCCTAACTTGATGTATTCGTCTAAACAGGCTGCGTAAGCATGAAAATAATCTTCATTTTGACGAAATTTTCTCTCTATTGAGCGATATCGAGAGAGAGCTAGCTCTCTAGACTCAGTGAACTCAGGTATATTTTCCTTAAAAGGCATTTCTACAATGTAGCGACCTGTGTCGTCACGACGGTGCGTCGTAATAAAATGATTTTCACAGAAATCATCTTCAGGACAACTTAACTTAGTCTCAGCACTTGTTCTATTGCCCAAAATTTTTCTAAGTCAAATGAAATATCTTGAGCGGACGTAAAAAACGTAGATACTTGTCGGAGAGGAGGGGGAGGGGAAAACGAAGAAGCCCCATCACTACCCAACCAAATATCGTATTCATGGCACCAGGTTTCACCTGAAATATAACTTATTTGACGAGAAGTAAATAGAGAAAAAAATAGATCAAGACCAAGTAAAAGTTCTACAGGTTGAGATAATAGAACTGCGGGTCAGCCAAATGGAGACCTTTGAACTTATGAGAAAAATGTTTCAAAAGCGTAATCACATAAGGTAAGTTAGAGGTTACACAGTCAATAACTAAAGCATGAGTATTTAAGATTGTCCTAAAGCATGACGTGGCTTAATAAAAGGAAGCATAGTGAGTAGCCATAGCTACCTGAGAGGAGCCTAAACTGTAATTCAATATTATTAGCTAGGGCAGATAATGATAAGCCTAAACGTTTTACACAAGCGGAGGATATATATGTATTACCACTGGCTGTGTCAATCACACCTCTAATTTTTTGAAACTTAACTGAGAGTAATCTTTTATATGAGCGATGAAGGTACCGAAAAATGTTTTATTAAAAATTAAATTTGGTAGGTACAAGCGACGATGCGGTGGTAGAGAGAGTTGGGTTACTAATATAAGTATGAGTGACTGGATTATTATTAGAAACGTGAGTAGTGCTCGGTACTTCATGTACCTGAACCTGAGAGGCGGGTGCGAAATTTTGTTGTGAAGATGTTGACTGTTCAGGAACCTGATAATTATTTGGCGGCGGTTGTTGATATGAGTTAGGCGGCAAATTTGTTATAAAGTTTTCGATTGATTATTTCGCGAAAAAGTACCTGCATTTTTTTGGAAAATGTAAAGTGGTGAATGATGTTTGAAAAGAACAAAGAATTACAGGTAACTTGACTCTTACACTTATGCGTAGAATGTAAGGTAGATAGGCAATTAGTGCCGGCATTTATTTGGCGTAATTATAAATTAAATGTAGAAAAAAAATAAAATATAAATTAAATTAAACTTAAAATAAACTTAAATAAAAATTAACTATTTATAAAATATAATTAAACTATATGTATGTATTATATATCTTAAATAATCAAATATTAAATATTGTTTATAATTATAATTTTATAAATTTCAATGCAGAAATAAAAAAATAAAAAAAATTTTATTAATTTTATTATTATTATTTTATTATTTGTGGAATTATGTTTGTTGGAACATTAATATATGTAAAATTGGGTGTGTGTATAGCTTAATATAAATATAATATGATGAATAGATAAATGTTGTTAAGACATAAAGGTAAATAGTAACAGCGTTAAAAAATTTTTAGTATGATTAATTAAGTAAAATTGAAAGTTTAGTAAAGTACAAATAAAATATAAAATTTTTTTTATTTAATTTTGTAAATTATTAAAAAAAGAAACCAACTATTAGTTTGACCTCAAAAGGTATTCCCACCCTAAATTGGTTAAATAATTGTTGCTCTAGTATTTTAAAATTGGTTAAATTAAAATTTGTTTTAAGTGTTATCTCGTAGATGGTAATTATGGCAAATGCGCTTATTTATTAAATTTTAGTTTATATCATTCAAATATATATAGTAAGCTGGTCGTGGGCGTAAGTGCTAAATATTTTGGGCACTTATATAATTGGTGATCAAGTTGGCAAGATGGACATGAAACATTATTTAGGTTTAGCGGTAGGTCCGGATTAGAAGAAAAAATGAATAAAAAAGATTGGCGTTTGTTATTAGAACTGCTAGGCTTACTAGCATTCTGAGTACTATGCTCGTTAGCGTTTGAGACAAGTTGCATTTGAGTTATGTCAGAATTAATAAACATTTCTAAATCACTAAACGAAGGAAAATCTTTAGTTTTAAACTCACTTTCGAATTTTTTACGCGTAATTTTGTCAAGCTTTCTTAAGCCTTGAGATAAGAAAATAAAATCTGTAATATCAGATAGATTCATAGATTTCAAACGTTTGACGTGATCACTTAAAGTATTTGAAAAGTTTTGTAGGGAATCCAAATTAGGATATTTAGGCGGTGCTTCATTTTTAAAATACTTTCAAATAAATAATCAGCGATGAGTCGTCTATTTTCGAAGCGAGTTTTGAGCGCATTCCACGCTAGGTCAAATTGATCGTTTTTGAAGCGGGTAAGATTGAATAACTTGAAGCGCGGGGTCTTTTAAGTAACTTTTTAGATAATGAAGCTTTTCTATTGGTTCAAGCGTATTATCATTAATATATAGAGACGTAAACATGTCTCTAAATCTCGGCCAATCGATAACATTGCCGTCGAACGGTTCTAGCGGAATAGGCGGTTACTTGAGCGGCGTGATCAAGGGGAAGTTGAGAGAGCAACTGTCGTCTCTTGACATGCTATACTATTTTAGCAGCCTGTAATTCCTTTTGCTTTAATAAAATTTGTGCCATAAGCATCATTAAATTTTTTTCTTGGGTTTCATTAGTGTGGTGGTTATTATTAGGATCGATAGAAGGCTGAGAAAGTTTAGAACGTATCGTATGCACGATAATTTCAGATTAGTAAAGGAAATAAAATACTGGTTTCCTATATAAGAACTGCAATACCAGACAGAGAGCCCAACTTTTGGCTCTGTATTAAATTCTTTCATAGAAGCGAAAAGCAAGTATGAAAGTTCCTTCCCACTTATACAAATTGCCGCCAAACAAGTTCCTCTTATGCATAATATGTTTCCCCGATAATCGACATGAATTTGAATATTGAGCAAGCTTAGTGGCTTGGCCGAATAAGTAAATTACAATATGTTGTGTATTTTAATTGTTTGGTTCCTATATATTCTGTAAACACCGGTGGGATTTAGTGTGGATTATTTATGTAGAAAGAAGTTATCGAACTTTTTTTACCTTGCTCTAGCTAACCAAGTCTAAACATTATTATTTCATATCTCTTAAAAAAATATATAATTATTTGAAAATCCCAAAGTATTAAAGAACATTTACAACACAATACAAAAAAGTTAATAACCTCCACAACTTCCATGGTTATAAAATAAAATATTTTTTTGGTAGCTACAAAACTACGTATTATTGTATAATCCTAAATAAAAGTATGCGTCAACCAGTTGTAATAAATTTAAGAGAAATTGTAAGGACTTCAATAAAGAAAATGAGTTAAAATAAATCATAATAAAAATTTGTTATACCTCAAAGCTGTTAGTGAAATGATATGTAGCGTCAATGATTGTTTAATTTAATACGATAAATCAAATAAATATATGATTGTGGCAATAAGCGTCTGAACTTGGGTTAATAATATATAATAAATTGAGATGTCTAGAATATCTAGTGGAAAATAAAATAATGTGCGGGAAAGTCAGCTACTATCACCTTCGATGCATTACAATTTTACAATTAATATTATAAAATTATTATAATGCCAAATTTTATATAATGACCAATAATTTACGAAATTAATTGGCGAAAAATGAGAAAAAAATAATCCAAAAGAACCTTGTAAAAAAGTATAAAAAATAATTTTACTGATCAAAGAAATCGTTAACTTTTATAACACTATAAATTACTAGATTGTCTACAAAAATTATCAAAATTTAAAATTAATCAAAAAATTTATTCTAAAACAATATTTAACTCTAATGTAATATTAAAGACAAAAATTAAGAAAAATGAACAACAAATTTTTAACTACCACTTAAGAGATCGATATTTTGTCAGTTTCGATTAAAATAATATTATGTGTTTTAAATATTCTATTAGTATACGAATATTTTTTTTTTAAAGACGAATTACAAATACTTATAAAGATTCAATATGTGTAGTGCACTGAATAAATTGTCTGGCAGAATCTCTGAACGAACTCAATAGAACTATTGGCATAGCCGCTTCTTAGCACAAAATGGTGAGTCATGTGTTGAAAAAGACGTTATGGTGTACCTGTAATGTTTTAATATGTTGCGTAATTAGTTAAAATACCTAAAATCAGAAAGGTTTAAACATCTAACACACTATAAAACTGCCATAAGAATTAACAGTAAAACGAAGACAAAGTTATCTCTGTTTTTAAAGATCGAGTAAGCGGAAGAATTGACAAATAATATAAGTTAAATATAAATACGAAAAATTATGGTGCTCGAGAGTAAGCGAGAAAATAAAGAGTGAGTTACGGCTTTGTGTAACGGCTCGAGGGAGTGCGGAAGCAATGCTCAACTGAACTGAAGAGCTAGCACGAGTTATAAATTATTTAAGATACTTATATTATATTTGAAGTATCATGAAAGTCCCATCAAGGACTCTATTTCATAATAGTAATATTTATCACCATCTTTGCTTATTTTGATTGCTCTAGTATTTTTTAAAAGTTCTAAAGTGTCCCAAGATTTTGTTTTAAACGTTGCATACTACCTTTAATAATTTTGTCATTTATTGTCAGCGTATGCGTGAAGATGTTGCCGTTCCTTCTCACTGTATCACTGGCTCAGCATCATTTCTGATGTTAAAGTATTTATATAGCATTCTTGAGAGTTTGTTATCCTCTCTTCTCTATCTTTTATTATAAGTGTAATATGTTTGAACAATTCACAATTTTTAAAATTTTTATCTTATCGTTCTGGCATAAATAATAAAACCATATTATATGAAACGTCCAAATATTTCCTCTTTTCCTGTTTTTGCTATTTTATTTTTTTTAATTTTCAATGTCTTATATTGTTATATTAGGAAAATTTATGTTATATGTACACTTATAGCGTTCGAGCTCCCCTTTTCAACAAAGTGTGTTGAATTATATTGAGGAACACACCTTTTCATTTTCTTATAATAATATGTAACTACACTTTCACTACAATTTATCTGTCAATAATTAAAAGTGTCTTAAACATCTCTAAATATGTTTGACATTGTCTCCTTCCTTGAACAACTTAATTAATTCTTAATACACTGAGTAATCGAAATCAAATAAATGTGTGTCATAATAGAACACTTTCCGACATGTTTTAATATAGACGATTGAACTGTCAACTTCTTTCACCATTGAAGCTTCTCCGAAGGCCTTTTGCATTGAGTATCGAATGCTTTAATCCTAACCATATACTAACTCATTTTACTTTAAATAATTACCTCCACCTCTCTTTAGTGTATAATTTATTTATTTTTTTAACAATTTTAAATATTAATTAATCACAATATGTATTTTATGTATATTGGTGTGATCATTGCTTATTGAATTTTTTATCTCATAATTAATATATTGGGGTGTATTTTAAAATTATAATTATAATAATTTTTGCGGCCTTTTTACCCTCGGCGGTTAAACTCTTGTTATTTTTTTCTATTTCGTAGGTGTTATAATTCACAAGAGTTGGGTTTGGCATATTTACTTTGTATGTAGTGGTATCATGGCTATATCTAGTCAGTGGAGTATAGTTGAAAATTACGATAGTTTTATAGTAAGTAGTACTGTTTTTCTTTTATATTGTTAAATCTATTAATTTTACATTTAAATAGTACTCTAATCAAGTTAATTCATACATTAAAAAACACACCAATCATGAGTATATTAATTACACATACATGCAAAAAGCCAAAAATAGTTGAATAATAAATTATTAATAAAAAAACAAAATAAGAGTTTTTTTGGAACACGCTGCATATAACAGTAATTAACCCCGCCCATAGTATATAAATTTCAACTTTTCGTCCAGGAGTTTGTTTTTTAACATTGCTATTAATTGTCCTCGGAGGGTGAAATGTACAATATTATGAGCCATATTAACCCTAAATTATATATACACATAAGTTAAGATTGAGCTTCTCATCCTAAATAAAACGGGTCCATAAAAGGCTCTCGATATTACCGTACTACCTCAAAAAAATATTTTATTACTTATTGAACTGGTCGATAATTTCTTATCACTGCAAAATAAAGCCGATAACATTCTGAGACATGTGAGGTGACTCCAAACTGTTGTTCATAAATTCCCCAATCATTGCAACGTTCTTTAAAATAGCTAAATTCTTTTAAAAGAGACATGAGAAGAAAGTGGTTTAATAACAACCTCATTGTGATCAGCTATTTATATTTAAAGAGGTTAATATCTTATTGTTTTTTTTTTTTTTTTTTTTTTTTAAAAACTTTGGTAACAACAAAATCGTGGTTAAGCTCTAAGCTAGTCTTAATATATAAAAAAGGAGACAGAGAAGACATAAGAAATTATAGGCCTTTAAACATGTTATCAGTTTTATATAAGATCTTTATGGGGTCAATCTACAATAGAATAAGTAAGCAATTAGACTCTAACTCTCCTCCAGATCAAGTTTGTTATAAACAAACTTCTCTACTAGTGACGCTATTTTCGTGATCCAAAATATATAATTTCAACATCCGAAAGAGTATAACCTTACTTCCTTCCTTCTATTCATAGATTTCGAAAAAGCTTTTGATAGCGTCTTTAAAGAAGCAGTAAGGGCTACACTTAAAGAAAATATGATTGAGGAGGAATACATAAATATTTTTGATTACATTTATAACGAAGCGGAAGTCAAGATAGAGCATAATGGTAAAGTAAAGTATGTAAAACTTGGAAGAGGGCTAAGACAGGGTGACATCCCTTCTGGGAAAATATTTACTTCTGTACTAGAGAAAGTTGGAAAGTTAGAATTGGGAAGAACTTTGGAATCCAGATCAAGTGAAAGGCTAATAAAAAAAAATTTGTAGACGATGTTTTGCTTAATCGGGAAAACATGCCAGAAATTAAAGTAATGCTGACGATCTCATAATTTGAAAAAAAAGTCGGATTAAAAAATAAACCTTAACAAAACTAAAATACTAAGCATAAACTATGAGGGCGACGCTTCTATAAAAATAGAGAATACGTATGTTCAAGAAGTGCAAGAATTTGTCTACTTAGGCCAGTTGGTTGCGAAAAAGGATGGTATGGATAAGGAAATAAATAGACGCATAGGCCTAGCATGGGGTGCATATAACAATTATAGAAATTTATTTAGGTCAGATGTTGATTTCAATAAAAAAAGAAAACTCTGGGAGAGTGTAGTAAGGCCCGTTCTCACTTATGGATGCGAGACGTGGACAATTACAGAGAAAAGAGTCCATAAGTTGCGGACTACTGTAAGGAAAATGGAAGAAGCATGCTTAAGATAAGATGGACTGATAAGAAGACGAACAAATGGATAAGGGAAAAAACAGGTTTTGACGATATAGGCAAAGTAATTGTGGAAAAGAAATGGAAGTGGATAGGACATATAGTAAGGGTTAATGATGATAGGTGGACTAGAAAAATAATGGATTGGTGTCCTAGAAATGATAAAAGAAAGAAAGGAAGGCCAAAACAGAAATGGGATGCTGAAATGAAGAAAGTTTGTGATGGAGTTTTATGGAAAAGAGTGGCGATGGACAGGATTGAATGGAAGAGAATGAGGCAGGTTTACGTGCAAGTGTGGTTATCTCAAGAGAAATAAAATATACATAAAACGTTAAATTAAATAACATATATAATAATATAATATAAATCAAGTTGCGTCAAAAATACTATAAATCAATTTAAAACATTTTGAATAACTATAGAATATTCATTTATGTTATATATTTAATAGGTGAATTGTTATTTACTTAATATTTAATAGATATTAAATAGATTTATGATATATTTGATAGATTTAATAGAGTAGTTAAATATTTAATGAATGTATAATACATAATGGATTATTATTCAATTTTAATTTTAAATGTTTATTTTAATATTTAATTTAATTGATAAATATTTTATTTTTTTTTTAATACTATTTTTTTGATACTCTTATCACCAAAATTGAGAGCATATGAATATATCAAAACTATGAAGAGGCAAAATTAATTATATGATATATATTAAGGAAGATATGAAATTGAAGTAAAGCTTAGAATAAGATATTTAAAAATAGATTCTTTTTGATTTTAACTAATAAAAAACAAAATCCTCAGCTTTGCTGATTGAATAAAATGCATGATCGGTAATATAAAAATTTAAATGTCAAAATTGAAATTGTACCTTGCTATTTAATTCAATAAAACGGATATTATTATTATATTATTAATATCTTTCAGCTTTCGTATTTATAATAAAATAACTTAAAATAATCATGCTCTGTCAGGGTTGTTGCTCTACTTTAAAAGCAAAGGTGTTCTGAAAAAAGGTGTTTATTGAGAAAAGGACCGTAAATATAACTGTTTCATCCTTTTGCTCTTGATCCCTTATATAATATATATATATATATATATTATATATATGAAAACAGAAGAATTGTTCTCTACGAGTATATAAGTGGAATTTAGTAACTTCTTTGCCATGTAGATGTTTCAAGCAATAATTTTGAGTCTGTAATAATAGTTATTTGTGCCATAAGGCTGAGAGAAGGTCTTTATGTCACGGCAATTAGATTTACCGACGAGCGAGCGAGTCGCGGAAAAAATTGCCAACATTCTCAGCTGATGGCATACACTATTTTTTTTGAGGTAGCACTCATTAAATAAACAGCGCTATATACTTAATTGAAAAAAACAAACGTCCAATTAACTCCATATTATCGTCGTCATTGAATTCATCCATAACTTCACACTTTTACTCAAAAATGTAAAAGCTTTACAAATAAACACACAAAAATTGTCAATTAGTTAGAACACCTTTTAAAAACGAAAAAACAAATTAGTCTACGAACAAAACAGAAACAAAATCATTTTAATCTCTTCACTATAAATAAATTGAACGTTTTTAAAGATATCTCATGAAGGTTTTACACAGATTGTTTTTTTGAACACGCTACATTACAGCAATGGCGGCAATATATGAATTACTTTTACATCCTAGGAGTTTTTTTACATTCATTACTGTCCTCGGAGGTGAAAAGTACTAAATAACCTCCTATAATAATGATTGGCTTCTCATCCTAAAAACGGTCCAATAAAGTGCTCAATTACGTACTACCTCAAAAAAATATTTGATTTAGCACTTTAATATTGTTTAAAACCAAGCTTAGTCTCCTCCTAACGGAATCCTAAGATTCTGGTTCTGCTACTCGTTTGTGCAGCACATTTTTTACTAATTAATCTTAAATCTAAAAACTTATTTATAACGTATAACTCAATACCTTTATCTAATTTTATATTGTTGATTCTATTTTTTTCTAAAGTTTGTGCTAATTTGATCTCCTCTTTCTCGTTATTTATTCTGTCAATGACTAAATGAGCAAGCTTTAAATTATTTGATTTCAAAACTTCGTGCAGTTCAATTTAAATTTGCATCAAGTGAACTGGAAGTATCACAACGAAAATAAGATAGTTCAACGGATGTGGTCGACACGTCTTGGTCCGGATCACATTTTGTTCCCTCTATATGCTGTTCTCTGGTCATGAAACAATGTTCATGTCTACTGCGTTATGATGATAATTATTTTGTTACATTAATAGTTTTTATTTGTCTCCATTTTTATACTTCATACATTAAGGTAGGGCACCAAAGAGACACTAGTTGATTAGAATTAGTTTAATGCAATTTTTCGCATTGCATTTTAGTCTTCCTTTCCTATTTATTATTTCTATTTATTTATTTTAGGTGGCTTAATGGAACTGTTTTATTTATGTTTTGACTAAGTTAGTAGTTAACACTAATGGATGTTACGTAAGTTTGTTTAATTTATTGTTACACACTTCGCATAACTTGATTAGCTTTCATTCAGATCAAATATATGTGTAAGTAGAATAGTGTATCTTTTCTTTGTTCTCTTTTTTAGATGCTTGAAAATGCTTTGAGATTAAAGCGAAATATTGCATTAAACTAATTCTAATCAACTAGTGTCTTATTAGTACTCTTGTTTAATGTATGAAATAATTATTTTGGTTTCATGTATGGCAAATCTCATGTTGAAGTTCCATTGCAACGTCTATAGCTCTCTTATTTTAATGTAAAAAATATAATAAATGTATATTTATTTGTTATAATATATTGTGGAACATACAAGAAAATATTTATAATACAATTAAAAGTATTAATATTTTATTGGATTTAATCTATTGTCAATGTTGTTTACAGTTTACGCCTTCCCCCAGGTAAATAAGTTTCAAAAAGCTATTAAATTTTTTTGATAATCGCCTACACATAACACATACCGTCTTTGTCAAGATGAATCTGATGATGGGAGAAGTACCTGCTTCTGAAACGTCGTGAACTGTAAATAAACATAGACAATGGATTATACCCCCAATTAATTTTACTCATAATCACCATTGTCACAAATTTATTTGTACTTTGTGACAATCCATACGTTACAACCATTGTCACAAATTTTGTGACAATCCATACGTTACAAACCATTGTCACAAATTTGTGACATCCATACGTTACAAACCATGTCACAAACTTTGTGACAATCCATACGTTACAAACCATTGTCACAAATTTTGTGACAATCCATACGTTACAAACCATTGTCACAAACTTTGTGACAATCCATACGTTACAAACCATTGTCACAAATTTTGTGACAATCCATACGTTACAAACCATTGTCACAAACTTTGTGACAATCCATACGTTACAAACCATTGTCACGTAAAACTATTATCAAAAATTATCAACTATTATTAAAATTATCAAAAAACCCAAGGTACCTCAATTGGTTATGACATTTAGGTCCGAATCAATACAATAAGTTAATAGCTACAAAATAATTGTGGCGTGGTGGTCCGCATGCCGGGCGAATTTCCTTTGGAATGCATGTTTCCGTGCATAACGATCCATTCCTTGCTAAATTTTCCGGTTTGTGCTTTAGAACTTAAGCAGTTACTCAATTATAAAGCACTGCCTATAACTAATTTGTTTGTATTTTCAAAGGAAATGCACTTATATCTGTAAAGGGAAATATCAACCATGCTATAACATGTTCAAATATTGGCGTGAACTGCCAAGTTTAAAGGTATATTTTTTATTATCAATTAGATAAATATGCGCATTCCCTTTGAAAAATAAAAAAAACTGAGTAACGAGTAGTGATTTGCTTTGCTTAAGTTATAGAGCATAAACCGGAAATTTAACCAAGAAATGAATTGTTAAGCAAGGAAACACGCATTCCAAAGGAAATCCATGCGGACTACCGCGCCAGAATTATTGATTTTTGGCATCATCAGGAAGCCAAACGGAATCGATTCCCCACACTCCCCCTCCTTCATTTCCGTCATCTGAACGGAATAAGCAACTCATAAGCTTAATTTTCATGATGAAAATTCATTAAAACCCAAATTTTGTTTGCATAAGGTATAGCCAACATTTTAAATTAAATTAAAATTTTAAACACTTAATTTTTAAAGCACAAAGTATAGAAGGATCTTTAAACAATATTTTTATCAGCTATAAATTTCTCCTAAGACCTACAATGCATAGAGTATAGGAGATAAGTTTAAAGCACCCCGCAAGGCAATTAACGCTTTTCTTAGTTTTCTCTCCCAAGAGACTCCTTTTCCTTTAACGTCTTTAGGGTAAAGAAATGCCTCTTCAAGATAATAATTTTAATGTGGCTTTATATATTCTCGTTGCCGATTCTTGTTAGCGAGTGAAATACTAACATCTTTGTTTTAATCAGTTTTAACCGAGTCTGGGTTTTTAACAGGCTCTGCGCGGGGTTTCATTTCATCGCTAGTTTCAATTAAGAATCTTTTACCTTTTTGCTTTACTGCCTTCAAAGCCTTATGAATAAATTAATATCGTTAATGTGTCTTGGCTTCTTTCACTGGAAAGTTTACGTACGCTCGAAAAAGTATTTCAGAGGTTTCTTTTTAATTAATGTTAACCTGACTGACATAGTTGCTCTCATAAAGTACCGTTTTTGTAAGAACACTATTTAATTACTCTCTCTCTTATGGGAAGAAAAGATTTTTCCTGCGGCCTAACAAAGGACGAAGTGCTTTGTTTAAATAGTCAATTGTTTTCTTTTTCTCACCTATTAAAGGTTTTGTAGGGATAAAAAAGTATAGTATTAACCCTACAAATCCGATGAAGCAAGATGTTGTCCTAAGTTTGTCCAAATATTGTTATAACTGAAGATATGGTGGCTTATAGATACAGGTAATAAATAACTGGATTTTCTAAAACTGACTGATAAAGAGAGGTGTTTTCCTACGATTGGACAAAAACAGGGTTGTCCAAAAATTGTTACTGCTGATAAGTTGACTTACATATAATGGTGATTAGTATGATGACGAAATGTGTTATCCATTGATTATCCTAATATTGAAGTCTTCCTGTGGTGACCGCAACAATGTAGAAGAAGAATCCGATGTTTCGCTTTCACTGTGGGAGGCATCATCAGGGATGTAGGACATCATGGATAGAAACACAATGCTCTACAAAACTGAACTGAACCTACATCCCTGAATATGCCTCCCAAAATGAAAGCTAAATGTCGGATTCTTCATTTAAATTGACGCGGTCACCTTCATGGCAGTATCCGCGGAAGCCAACGCAGTTTATTATCCAAATATTGTTACAGCTAATGATAAGTTGACTTACACATAATGGTTATTAGTAACTGGATTTTCCAAAACATTGACTGATGAAGGAAGTTGTTGCCCTATGATTGTCCAAATATTGTTACAGCTTACGATATGCTGGCTTACATAATGATAATTATCAACTAAATATTCTAAAACGATTCATGAAGAAAGGTGTTGTCCTAAGATTGTCAAACTTAAAGATAATGGTGATTAGCAACTGAATTTTTCAAAGCTTTGAGAGATAAAGTCATGTGCATGTGTATGCCCTTTGATAGTCTAAATATTGTGACAACTGAAGGTAAGCTATAAAAAATTGCAATCGAGACTAGAATTTTTCAAATCTTAATTGATGAAGGTAATTAGTTTCCTATTTTTATCCTAAAATTTTTTAGCACTGTGCTAGATATATATAATATATATATATATATATATATATATATATATATATATATATATATATATATAATTATATATTATATATATATATGGTATTTTTCTAGTATGTGATAAAACGAGGACCATCGGCTAAGCGCCCTTTTTGAAGGACGGAGCATGAATGGATTTCTACCCTTCTTATGAAAATCCTAGAGCCCCCGACCGGGATTGAACCCAGACAGTCTAGGTGACAGGCACACGTATTAGCCATTACGTCACCCATTTATTATCCTAGCACATCATCGTCAGGTAGAGATCAAATGAGGTCTCGACTTTATTTCTCATAGAACACTCATTTTCTTCATAGCATACATAGATTAATAGGTAAACATAAAACAAAAATAAAATTACAGAAATAACGCAAAAAAATTTATTAAATTCTTTTAATAACCTAATTAACAACGCTTAATAAGTACATTTCCTTACATGTAAGATGAATATATTAGGTTTTAGTCATTTAATTTTTTACAAAAAATACTAACTAAATAAAGTGTTACTATTTTGTTCATACGGCATTTTCTTTAGTTTTAAATATAAATCACAAAACAATTTATTGTGTTTATTGATAAGAATACTACGCGATGAAGGAGTATTATTGATAACATTAAAGCCGATTTTATGGTGGACTTGACTATGGCTGCCACTTTAGCAACAAACTATTTTCCTTTAACAAAGTCCTTTAACAAAGTATTGCTTAAAGTCCTTTAAGCAATACTTTTTGTGGTTCGAATAATAAGTTAAAATTTATGTTATTAATTAACGCTCATTAATTAATTGGCTTATTATAACTTTTTAGTACAGCAATGTTTTTAATAAATAATACACTGTAGATTCCGTCGTCTAAATGGAGATTCCCGAACTTCGTTGTGACCTTGGAAGCATGCGACAAATTTTATTAAATACTTTTGCTTGTTTTTTTTATGTGTTATACTTGTTTTTTACACACTTTTTTAATTAACACAGAAGTAATAAAAATTTATAAATATTATGGTTTGTTATTAGGATGGTACCCCTTGCTTAGATCCACCAGCAAAACCTTCCTTCATCTTATCAGTAGAAATCTATTGTGTTTACAGTCCTATGCTCCTTTTATATTAGTTATCATTATTCTAATAAGAAAATATAAAGGTTTTATTAATATTGTTTCTAGAACAGCAACACTATCTCTTTGCAAATACACAAACTTTTTGTGAATTGTAACAGAATGCTTACAGCACGTACTAAACATAGGCTCAGGTGAGTTTATACTCACCAAAATACTTGATTATTTTTTTTGGTAGGCGGTAATGTTTTTATGACACGACCGGTTATTATAAACTTCAATGGAACCACAGGACACGGCTGACGTACCGTCGCGTAGTATTTATGCGGTATTGTAAAAGGCTAAACATTCGCTGCTGTTAATAATAATAAATCGCTATAAAATAAAAATAATAAGTTAAAATGTTTTACAATGTCAATCATTTTTCTACTCCCAGCAACGATTCGTTAAGCCCTTTAACATTTAAAATGCAAAGTTGTTATCTTTGTTGTGAAATAAATATACTTAAAATAAAGCTTAATACTAATAGGTAAGATCAGTTAAGAACTAATTAATACGCCACATAAATAACGTTATATAACGAAGTATTAGTATTGTAGATATTACACTGCTCTATAACTTTTCAACTTCTAATACGACTTATGATCAAGTGAGATGATCCTGTAGATATAACGTATACGCAAATCAAACTGGCCCAGAGTCCAGCACTGCTTGTTGGTAACAGGATAGTGAGGCTTCTTAAGGACTCTTTATTGAAAGAATTTGATTTTATCTGATTTGTATCTATTTAATGGATTTTATTTATGACACATTCTTTGATTTCTTAAGTAAATAATATTATTTGTTGAGCAATTACGTACACGCTTATAATTAGAGATACACTTTTAATAAAGACGTAAAAAATTAGGTCCTTCAATGCTCAAAACGATTTTAATTGCTCTTTTGTTCTAAAGTCAATGCATTTCGAACGTAACAGCTCTGCAATGTATTGCGGATAGTGCTTTGGACAATCTTTACACTTCGGTATTCAAATGATTTTGAATGATTCCCCGGAATTTAGGATTTTTTACAAAATGAATGCCCATTTGAACCATGAGACAGGGTATTTCTCCGGCGGAATAAAGGTAAGTTTATAACAGAGGTGTTGTCACCAACATTAATTAAACAAGCTTATCACGTGACCTCTTGAATCGCTTTTGTAGCGTTGACGCCATTACTTAATTAATCACAATAAGTATTAAAATTTTATTATTTTTACAAAAAAGGATAATATACATAAAAAAAATCACAGTTTTATATAATTAGTATTATATACGTAAATTTGGTTAATAATCGTATAATCGCAGATTTATAATTGCATTCGTAAAATACCACGGAAATTAATCAGAAGTATAAAAAATCTGAATTAATAATAAAATCACGTTACAAAATAAATTAAATACTGAATAATAATAAAGGAAAAATAAAACGGTAGGTCTTTAGTCTATGAACGCAAGTTTTTATCAGCGCCCTTGCCATATCATTAGAAAAAGCCGGGGGAAGTTTTTAGTTTAATCTATGGCCAACTGCCAGCGGAAACCGCCCTGCTATAAACACATGCTATGCTATGTTGAGCTCTCTCAATTACTTTTATGTATTATATATCTTCAGGCGTATTATTATTGCTAAAAAGTTATAGATGTAATAAATATTCATGGTCATATTATTTGTACAAGGTATTACGCATTATATATTTACAATATATTTTTTTCCATAATTATTTCTTTTATTAATAAAATTTACATTGCTTTTACTTATTTTCTAAAATCTTAAAGTACTACAGTTTTTTATTTAATTTTTGTTTAATTTTTTTTATTTAGTAATAATATTTGTATAAATATTCAAGTTGCTTGAATAGATATCCTGAAACGTTTTAATATTTTTAAATAAACTTATGTTGCCATATTTTATTTCTTCATTTTATAGTTACATTAGTAGTATTTTCCTGTTTTTGCGAGTTTATATTTTGGGAGGATTAAAAATATTAAATTTAGCAATTCATTTACCTATGTTTTAGCTTGAGAAAGAATTTCACAAAAAAAACTATGATTGGCTCAATGTTAACATGTTTATAATTTTCCTTTTTATTTACTTGGTAAAATTACTAGAATATTTACTTGGTAAAATTAATAGAATATTTATTTGATAAAATTACTAGTATATTTACTTGGTTACATTACTAGTATATTTACTTGGTAAAATTACTAGTAAATTTACTTGTTAAAATTACTAGTATATTTACTTGGTAAAATTACTAGTATATTTACTTGGTAAAATTACTAGTAAATTTACTTGTTAAAATTACCTTGGTAAATACTAGTTATTTACTTGGTAATTACTAGTATATTAACTTGGTAAAATTTACTAGTATATTTACTTGGTAAAATTACTAGTATATTAACTTGGTAAAATTACTAGTATATTAACTTGGTAAAATTACTAGAATATTTTTTTGGCACAAATATTTTAACAACTATTATTATACTAATCCTAATTTTATATTACAAATTTACAACTAATTTATTTAAATATTGCACTTTATATCACGTTATAATAATATTGATGACTAATATAGGTCGTAATAATTAATATTACTACATTAAATTATTAATATAAACTTGGAAAGCAGTGTCTGCTTTACAATTAACTGCTTTAGAAGAGATTCAATCACAAATTAATCATAAAAGTTTATTTAAAGAATAATCATATAAATGCTTCTCCTGAGGGTTATGATAAAAGAATATAAAAGTTAATTCCTTTGCCGGCCCATAGAGATGTTAAAAAAACAATCCGTCGTCTGGTTTTTCAACTTTTTACTAATCTTACCGCTGTCAAAGTTAAATTGCGAAGAGTGGAATGTCACTTAAGACGTGTAAAGGTGCATTCACAATACTGCGGTAGCGATTCGTCCGCCCGTTGCGTGCGGTGACAGCTCAATTTCCAACCTATGTAATCATATGGGACGTTCTTAAAAAATTTGCGGTAGCGTTGCGGAAAATAAAAATTCCACAAACCTACTAAACCCGCTCAAACAATCTAGTGATTAGCATTTGATTGACAAAACACCTTAGAGACCTGACGCAAAAGAAATTCCGTTTTCAAAGTTTTGAAATTTTCTTACCCCCTCTTCCGATTTAAAGAAGAATACTTTTGTTTTGTTTGGATTTTGATTCATGCCGTGCTTTAAGTCGTTTTATTTTTTATTATTTTAATTTGATTATAATAAAAGAGTTGTTTTTTTATCAAAAAAATGAATATTATCTTGTTATTAAAACACAATATTGTTAATTTATTATTTTTGTTTGTGCTGTGTCTTTTTAAAGTGTTTGGTAATTTTTCCTTTTAGGTTTGATTAGTTCAAAGTTGTTTTTTATGTTTCTATTCTTAAATGAAATTTATTTCTTAATATTTTCGGTGTTCGCCCATTTTAATGGTATAGTTTTATTATCTTGATCCGTTTAATTTATCTTTATGTAATTGATCTGAAATGTTACACATTATTACTGTTCTCTTGGTTTTTGCTGCCTAAATAGTATTTAACAAGTAGATCCTGGATTTGAAAAGATTTTTAAAAAACAAGACTTTTAACTACATTTTATAACAAGTACATTACATTATAATGAACTGAACAAGATAATACTTTGCCGTTTTGATCGGGTTGATCAGTTAGACCATATGAAATTTTGAATAAGAAAAAATAATTTGAACAAGAAGCAGAACTATCTTTTAGTGTGAAAGTTCCCATTATCATCAGATATGATTAAATAAATTAAATATTTGATGTAATGGAAAAATTAAAATGAAATCTAAAAAGACACAGCTCGTCCAAAACAACATTTTCTTCTTCGTCTTTTTTATCTTTGTTAAGAAAAATATATTTTTGTTTCCAAAATTCGGAACAAGGGTGTGCTGCGTTAGTGGCTTTTGCAGCTGTAGCGTTGTACGTAATACGTAACTGACGTAATATTCTTTACGTCAGTTTATCATTTGTTTGGCATTGTGTTGCCTATTTGCTTAAGCGGCACTAAATTATTTTTACTTAAATATTGGAAATGAATTACATTTTCGTTTTACATAACACATCGTAAGAAAGTAATTTGGAGCGACGTGAACTACGAATTAATTACTTATAATTAGGAATCTAAATATGTTTGAATTCATGACACATTATCGCAAATTATTTTTATTTCACATTCATAAAATTATTCGCAATTGCATAGTAACTCATAAATATATTTTTGTATTTAACTTCATAGAAGGTTTAACATATAACATATGTTTTACATTTACGCGTGGTTTCATCGGGTTTCGGTAACGTCATCGTATTCGATCAACTAAACCAAAACGGTGTAAGAACCGGAGCGTATTGAATGCTAATTGATCTTAATTACCGTTATTATACCTTAAAACGTTACTTACAAATATTAACTAAGCGTTATATATATATTTATATTTATAAATATAAATATAGTTATATAACATATTTATGGTAAATTTAAGTTCCTAAAATAAAGTTATCACAATAATTAAGGAATAATATAAAAAACTTAAAAGCGAGGTAAATTTAAAACAAATGTGGATGAAACTACGGAAACATTATTAGGAAACATAGAGGTATATTACTAGAGGGGACAAATCCTACCTCAAAACACTGAGAGACTTGAAACATCTGTTTGAAGCTCTCAAGAGCTTTGTTGTTGAAACCTCCTCTAATAGAGTGTAAAGGTTAGGATTTATCAATCTTAATTTTTTCGAACATTTTTGTAATTTGTTTTATATTATAAACGTCCAATATATGAGCTATTTAATTTGTTTCTGGTCATTTCATCATTTTAATAATTTAACCAATAGGGTGTCTCTATTAGTAACATCTCTACGATTATAATTCATTTATTACTTTATAAGTCAAACTTAAGAAAAGGAAGAGTTTGCCCAGAATGCATTCAACTCAGTTTGGAACTTTTAACTAAAAAACAGAATTGTAACATCCATTTGTCAACAGGATTTAAGTGCAAAAATATTCCTTTGTCGATAGAATATATTTTACAACGGTTGGTAAGAACCAACCTGATAGAATTATATAAGGTCATTCAATTGGAGGGTTTCGATGAATTAAATCAAATGGATTTAAGTCACACTCCTGCATCTTGTGACACTTCTATAAAGCGGGTCACAAGATCCGTGAGTTATATATATATATAATATATATATATATATATATATATATATATATATATATATATATATATATATATATATATATATATTATAGACACACCCACACACACACATACAGACAGACAGCTTTGCAAAAACCACTCATGAGGCCTTAAAAACGCCTGAAACAGATAATTCCGGTTTCATCCTGGTTTCAGATTTTTTTTGCAAACACAATACTTTTCCTATGTACCTATATTACAAATAAGAACAAGTCAAAGAGGTATAATTTACTGCGTGGGACAGTATTTACTGCAAGCAATCGAAAAATCGATTGCTATCGACTGTCTCGCTTCTGACAGCGGGTAAAGATAGTAGATTATTCTTCAATTGATGAATTTAACTCTTACCTGTACTTAATAACTTAGTTTCACTTAGGGTTCATATAAATTAATTTTAAAATAAGAGGTCACATTGGTAGTTGAATTTGGTTTATGCTTGAGGAAGCGAGGCTGTCGGTCAGTATGGTCTCCAGACGGGCGCCGCTTCCTGTCGCGGTTGATCTCTCGGCGTGTCGTTGTGCTGATACAGCTGAGAGTAGAGTGTGGTTAAGGGAGGTTGATATGTCGTGTAGTTTTGACTGGCGTAGGAAAGCTCGTCAGGGGATTCGCCACTGGATGAACTGTCACTAAGAGCGCGACCGAATTCACTAAAGCCTCTGGATGTTGCTCCTCCTAGTAGTTGTTGTTCGAGCTCAACTCCAGCCGTTGTTGTGTCAGCAACTGCAACTGAAAAATTTGTTCGTTTTTAATTACTATAAATATAACATCAACACTGAAGGAAAGGATATTAAAATCAATAAAATTACAGGTGGCGACATTGGGAATATTTTAAACACCTCTAGAAAAACTTGCCGCTGTATTTGATCGAATCAGAGAAATAGTTCAGCTTATGCGATCATTGCTAAGAACATTTTCTAGTTTTGTCTAATTAATTAAAATAAAAAAGAATATTTGTTAAAAATAATTAAAATATTTATTTATAATTAGCATGTTTCAAATTAATGGTGATTAGTGGAGTCCTAATCACCTGGTTTTTCTTTCAGATTAAGTTTCACTCAGTCATAAACAGTTTTGATTTATTTTGCTCAAAGAATATGCAAATTCTAAAGCCCATCGAAAAGTGAGTTGTAAATCTCAACTCACTCTTTAATATTGGCTAAATTAAAAAAACCACATCACAAAAACCACCTCGTCTGGGACCTAAATATAAATGAATATGTTACCTGTTGTTGTGGAAGACGTGGTATACTCCTGGTGATGGGTATTAGAATCTGGTTGATTCTGATTCTGAGATTGAGAAGGTGGAGGTACTAATGCTGACGGTGCTGAACCGAATGAACCCGAGCAAGCACCGAGACCCGCTCCAAGGTACCCGGGGTAACCGGTGGACGCCGTGTGCGAGTACGCACCCGCTGCAGCTGCCGCCGCGGCCGTCCAGTGTGCGCTATTGTTTAATCCTAGACCTCCTACATCTGTGCACCAGTCACCATCTGAAAATAAATTCAGATGGTAAGATAAGATGTCAGATTGTAAAATATGCATTTTTTAGCTAAGTTAAAATGCATTACGTATTTATGGCGTATTTACGTATGCATTACGTATTTATGGCTAAATTAGGATGCATGACGGAAGGCCATATATGAACAACATATATGGCAAGTTTCATCTCATTATCAGCGTTACTTAGATTTTTATTAAATTACATGTATCCGTTTATTTAAAAATGGTTAAAAATTGAAAAGTTATACTATGGAGTTAAAATATAGCTGGAGAGTGTCCCTTCATGTAATGAACAGATAAATAAATAAGGTTCGTTTGAATACGACTATTATTATCACCGGATTGTCGGATCACAAGTGTTAAGCTATATCGAGCAAGGTCAATACCTGGATAGGTGACTGCTGGGAATAAAAAGGAGTATTTTACTGATAGTTGGTAGAGAATATTTCAGAAAGTCGAAGACCATGTTTCCCTATGGGTTTAAGGGTCAAAATTGGCTCGTTTAAAATGTCCCTCTTTAAATTTTATATGGTAAGTGCAAAAACCAGATCAAAAACAAGGGGCTCCCGTAAAGTAAATTTTTATCATGGTATTATATATTTACTGGTTATTTTTTGACTAGGTTCAAGCCCCTAACACGATCTCAATCATCATCAATTAAATCATGTAAAAAAATTCTATCAATAGATGCAACAAATGATTCTTTATAAAAACATAGAAAGAAAAAACTTAAGCAAAACTTCATCGAGGAAGATGAAGGTTTTCCGATGGTCTCCGCGTCAATGCAGATAATGAGTCCGGCGTTACGCTTCCACTACGGGAGTCATTTCCAGGAATGTAGACCATCATACATACACACTTTATGTTCAACAAAACTGAGCTTTAGTCATTTTCAAAACTGAGTACAGCTCAGATTTAGAGTGGTCAACACTCTAAGTTCTTCAAATCTGAAATTTAGTCTGTATTGAACACTCAAAGTTTAACTTGAACTTAGAATGAATTTTTAGATTCTTTACGTTGTAAAAAAATGAAAATATGTTTCATTTTTAACTTGAAATCTTTTGTCAACAGTGTGAAATAGAGAGTAATCCAAGAGAAACTTATTTCTATACATTTTACTTAGTTTCAAACTTTATTTAAAATAATGTTCGATATTTTTTATTCCAATCAAGATATTAACAAAAAAATCGAAATAAAGTGGTTTGCCTTTGCAAAAAGTTAGTACAAGGTCCACGAGGTCGAAAACTCAACATTTTCATCCTAGAGGACCCTCGATTGACCAGTAAAAATTTTACAAACATCAAAATATTTTCCAGGCAAAACTACCAGGTTTTAGGACTATGTTTGCTAAGTCGAACCTTATTTATTTAAAGGCAGATTGATACAAAGTTTCTATGTAGTATTTTCTTATTTTATTTATTTGAATTTAAGACTTTGCAACAACTTGGTAAAGCTTCAAACATCGCAGGCTTCTGTGGTTATATGGTCGTGAAAATTAAGGTCTTCTTGTCGTGTCCCCGTCGATGTAGATGATAAATGCGACGTTTGGCGTCCACGGTGGAAGGCATCTTCAGGGATATAGGACTTCATATCGTCTAACAACTGACTAAAGTTCAGTTATGTAGAACATTGAACGTTCAAAACTGGTCTAAGTGCAAATTTGAAAAACCTTAGAGTGTTGAACACTCTAAATTTGAACTGTTCTTAGTTTTGAAAACTGACTGCAGTTCAGTTTTGTTGAACATAAAGTTTTTATGTATGATGGTCTAGATTCCTGAAAATGACTACCGTAGTGGAAGCGTAACGCCGGAAACATTATCTGCATTGACGCGGAGACCATCGGAAAACCTTCATCTTCCCCGATGAAGTTTTGCTTTAGTGTTTTCTTTCTGTTTTTTTAATGAATCATTTGTTGCATCTATTGATAGAATTTTTTTACATGATTTAATTGATGATGATTGAGATCGTGTTAGGGGCTTGAACTCAGTCAAAAAATAACCAGAAAAAATACCGTAATGAAAATCTACTTCAGAAAAATATATGACAAGGACTGAACGAGGTATGAAAAACAGCAATTAAGATAGGGATGCGGAAAAAATGAGAAAGGGTTGAAATAAAAAAATGTGTCTGACGAAGATAATGTGTGTTTGTGTTAGTGAGAGGTTTTGGAATTTTCGTCAGGGGTTTTGTTAGCTAGAGGTTTTTTTTGTTAAATTAAAAATACTTGAGGAGCGAGTGTGGCAAGTGGAGAGACACCGGAGACAACTTTATAAAGTGTTATTAATCCGATGTGAAGTTCTCTCTCTGTCATATCCATGTGTTACAGAAAAGGGTGAGTTTTGTGGACACTGCCCCCCACTGCTAACAACCCTGCCGCCCCAAGAACCCTCTTTTAACAAAACAAGGCTTATTAATTTCACTTTTTAGACTTTATAAAAAAATTATTACTTACAAAAAATGCCTTTTTTTAGAATTACAAAGAAAGAATTTTGACAAATTGATCCGGTTTTATTAATTTTCTAGTTGCAATTTTTGTAAATAAAAAAATGACGTCACCAACGTTATGGTAACAAGCTACACAGGCAATGAATGATAAGAGCCGTTCCTACTTTTAGTGTGAGACTCTTTGGTAAAAATAATTAATCAATATAATATAACATATTATATTAATAGCCGCCTCCTTGGCCGTGGTCGTTAGAGCGTTAGTCTTTACACTGACTTTTGACACCATGGAGGTCTGGGGTTCACACCCTAGGTCACGCTTTCAGTGTATATAAAATAATTGCTCAAATAAATTATCGCCAATTTTAGAATACACCATGAGCGTGACGGTTGGCTCTACCACCCGAAGTAGTTCCCATAGGGGATATCCCTGATGGGCCGCAAGGTTCAAAACGGGCATTATTATTATTATCATATTTTAATAATGGTTTCACGCAAATATTACACAATTTCGACTATTTTTCCTTAAATTATGTAAAATGAATTCAAAATTAGTTTCAATTATTATCTATTGCATATATTCCTTAATTATCTGCGTTATAAAGCGTGAATAAATGTAACGTCCCTAAAAAATAACCGCTACTTGTAGGGTGCGTTGTAAATTTCTCAATATTACAAAACTTAACAAACAAATATTGGGTTCGAGGTCCCTCAGATCTTTTCTCATCAAATCGTCCTTTCAATTAACGTATCAGGGAAATGAAAGCGTTGTTTACTTCCTTGGTGCATAAATAACACCTTTCTTCTTCTCGTGTCTTTAGTTTAATTTGTTTCTTATCGTAATAGATTTTTATCGCCTCTGCAGTCAATTCGCCATATCAGTCAAATGGGTTAGTAACCAGCATCGGCTTGCGCCTTGACAGGTAATTTCAATAGCCTACCCTCGCTTTTGGCTTGGGGCCTAATTTATTTAACTTGTCTACAAAATGCAATTTTTTGTCTACTATAGCGTAGTATACTAGATTTCACGTGATTAACAGCGATGTTTATACGTCACAACGTCAATAGGTAAATATTTGAGAGTAAAACAACATGAAGTAACGAATTTGATGATCAAACGTAAATGTCAAAATACATGAATCCATTCTAACCGAGAATAACATATTGTTGCGAGATATATTTATTTAAAGCGACCCTACACTCTTAAGATCAGGTTTGACTTACTTTGGCAAGAGGACATGGGAGGCATTCTGAAAGCAAGTGGATCAGGTGGCCTTTGTAAAGGGTCCAGAGGTCCTCTCTGAAGCGGGTCAAGGGCGCCTGTTAATGGACCACCAAGAAATGGTCTTTGACCAAAGGCGAAAGCGTGGAACTGCTGCTGTTGCCCTGAAACAGAAGGAAGTAGTCATTGATTTTAGTAACCACGTATACATAGAGTGCTTAATACCCCCACTCCCTCTACCCAAATGGTATTTAACGAATTAATCCCACGCTTGATCTAATTTGAGTTTATGTACACGAGGTACGATATGAGGTAACCGAGGTGCACGAGGTACGATTTATGATACCCGATGTACGATTTAGTGTATACGTTGTATGATTTTAGGTACACGATGTACGATTTGAGGTACACCATGTACGGTTCGAGTTACACGAGGAATGATTTGAGTTTTTGTATAGTTTCTCCGTAATTTTGCCTATGTAGAAGAGTTTTATACTCATTTGACAGTCAGACGAATGATAAGAAATAAATAAGACGCGCACACGTGTACAAAAAGTTATGCACTAACAAGCTCGAGTAAGTCCCGAGATCGAGAGTGAGAACACATCACTTTAGCTAATAGTCAAAGAGATAATATATTCTTTACCAGGCATGTACAGCCCATTTAATACCAAAGAACTCGCAGCCCCTCTCATACCAAAGAGCCAGGCACAGATATTATATCAGCCTTAGAATAATACTATATACTATATACTACTATAATACTATATACTATAAAAAGGTTGGCAATACTTCCGGTTGCTGAATTATGATGTTCTAATATTAATTAATGATTGATTATTCTTAAAATACTAATATAAATATCGGTGTATTACAATATTTAAAGCATTTTAAATTTTAGTTTAACGTATTTATTAAAATTATATTAAAAGTAGTTCTCGTCAACTAAATGTAGGTTCGTGTATTTCGCTACCCTTTTGCCATCTAAAACCGGCTTTATTTAATACTCAGCGGGTGTTTTAAGTTATTATATTTGTTCTTTACGATCTTTCTTCATTAATAGATATTTATGACACATATTTAAAATAATGTTTTGTTGTCAGGGTGGTACCCCTACCTAAGTCCACCAGTCAACCGGCTTTCGTGTTATCAGTGGAATTACATTGTGTTTACGGTCCTGTGATCCTTCTATATATAGTATTATTCTAAGATACCAGCACAGATATAGGTTTCAGTGTTTTCATTTGGCATGGTGACATTCTATTGTTTCATTCCTATAAAACATAATATTAGATACACAACAAAGAACTCATTACTATCATTATGATTCATTGGTTTACAATACTTAAGCATCAACAGATATGGATTGTATTGACCTAAAACGTTTCGAGCTTTCTGGGACGCATTAAGTTGTTACGAGTTACATTTTTTCGCGTTACGTTTTTACGCGTTACGTTGTTCACGTTACATTTTTATGCGTAACGTCGTTACGCGTTACGTTTTTACGCGTTACGTCTTTACGTGTTATGTTGTTACGCGTTGCGTTGCTATGCGTTACGTTGTTTCGCGTTATGTTGTTAAAGATAGTGACGATCTGATGATGACTATACATGACATCTGTTTTTTGTTAAAATCTTTTTGTTCAACTAGGGGTGTGGTTTGAAAAAAACGAAGTTGATGTGAGTTAAAATACTTTCTCTTATAAGTGGCAAAAAACTTTTCTCCTGCCAAACCTTGAGCAAGTAGCCACAAGTAGCACTAAGAGCTAAGTTGTATTTTCCATTAAAACTGTTTGAGAATATATAGACATCTGGGAAGCAAAGTTTTCTGTTTTTTACTCATTGATTTTAGAGTGTTTGACCACTAATAGCAAATTTCCAATAGAAAAAAGAGTTTATAAGGTTGTACGGTTGTGGTTATGGGGTGGAAGGAGGCAAGGTAGTTTTTTAAAAAGGAGGACTCAACGTTTATGTATAACAAACCATGCAGGAAAACTCCCATACTAACCTGTATAAAAAAATTCAGACGTGTAATCAGCTGATAGATTACTCAAGAAATAAAAATAACTAAAATTGGAATAACTGCGCATGAGTCTTTTAGGATCAAGGATCATGAATAAAGAGGATGACGCATTAAGTAACATTTCTGACCCCATGGAAGTTGCATGAGATCTTAGAATAATACTATACATAGAAGGAGCACAGGACCGTAAACACAATGTAATTCCACTGATAACACGAAAGCCGGTTGACTGGTGCACCCAGTCAACCTAAAGTATTGCTGCCAACCTGACAACAAAACATTATTTTAAATTTGTGTCATAAATATCTATTAATGAAGAAAGGTCGTAAAGAACAAATTTATATTATTATAACTTAAAAGACCTGCTGAGTAT
This sequence comes from Microvelia longipes, assembly GCA_018340805.1. Taxonomy (NCBI): domain Eukaryota; kingdom Metazoa; phylum Arthropoda; class Insecta; order Hemiptera; family Veliidae; genus Microvelia; species Microvelia longipes. The sequence continues at coordinate 52,393,961 of JACMZG010000022.1, forward strand.
TTAATAAAACCGCGATCTTAGATGGCGAAAGGGTGGCGGAATACAAGAATCTACATTTAGTTGACGAGGACAACTTTTAAAATAATTTTAATAAATACGTTAAACTACAATTTAAAATGCTTTAAATATTGTAATGCACCGATATTTATATTAGTATCTTATGAATAATCAATTATTTATTAATAATAGAACATAATAATTCAGAAACCGGAAGTATTGCCAACTTTTTTTTAGAAAATTGAATATTGTTAGGGTGGCAGCATTACTTAGTTGCACCAGTAAACCGGCCTTTCGTGTTATCAGTAGTGCTCCTTCTATACATAGTATTTTTTTAAGTATGAGATAGAGAAATAGGAGCAAACTTACCTTCCCCTTGTTTATAATGAAAAACGCAGGTTATGTAGCAAGGTTGTCGAGTTTGCTTCTCAACTTTCTTCTGCGCTTCTCGTGATTGTTACATTTGTGCTTATTTAATTTTAAATTTTGGACTATACTTTGCCACTTCAGTGAATGATAATTTAAGCTTGCTTATAACCTTCTCAAGCAATAAACAATGGGAAACCATTGAGAGGTAAGTTTGCCTCTAAATTTTAAGACATGGGCTGTTATTAGAATTGTAAGCACGCGCAGTTTGTACTAAGAATGTGCAGTTGGTTTTTGACATGTGTTTCGTGTTGAATTCTCTCTATTTTTTGGTTTTCGATGGGGTCACTTTTTTATGTCAAATCGACTTAGTGCGTCATCCTCTTTATTCAAAAGCCTTGGCTTATACCGATTCCTGCAATGACGTCACAAGTTATGTGTGTGTGTGTGTGTGTGTGTGTACGAGATTTTGTTCCTAGACGTTTCTATGAAGCACTTGGTATAAAAATTGTAACCATTATTATTTTAAGTCCGAATAGTAATTATGATTCCTGTCTTTGATATACTTCTATTGTAATAAATTTGTAATGCTTCTCACAATGGCCTCTAATGAAGAAACAAAGACAACTTTCTGTAGACTTGGAAGTTTGTTTTGTAGTGCATTCCAGCAAAAAATTCTTCTGCTTTATTTCACATTTCCTTAAACACCGAATCAAATACTATAAACAGTCGTTGGTATTGATCTTAAACAAATATTTAATATTTGTATGATTAATATGCTATGAATTATGTAGAATATATAGATGTAATAATAATAATAGGTATTAAGTATTGACTGAACCAAGTCATATTGATACTATATTTGCTCTTTGAAGCTAAAGATGACAAATAAAACTATTCTAATTCTAAACTGTGGTCTAGAGTCACGTTCCCCTAGTCATATTGTAAGAGCTCTGTATTTCTGCATTTTCGTTTATAATTGATTCCTATATTGGTCACAATGTCAGGAGCATCATATACTAGTCTAGAGAGCACAAAAAAAAAGTGCATTTAAGAACATTTAAAAATATTTCTAGTGCTACATAATGATTTCTTGATTCAAAAGTATTTATGTTAATTTAATTTATAATACTTTAATTGTATGATTTCTCATTATCATAATTTTAATAATTTAGTAAGTTACTTACTATTTCCTTTATAGCTAACACCCTTGCTTATAATTTTATCGATTACTCTGTAAGATTCGCTTTCTAGCGTGCTTACCCAAGAGTTTTATATACCTTGTTAAGAACATCTGAATATTATACAGGCTTTAACAACTTTATAGGAAACAGATTCTGCAACTAAGGGAAAGGGTTGGTAAGCAGCGGGAGGGATTAGCAAAGTTTCATTCCTTATTGAGCCTTTATGCATTACTGGAAGGGCTTTACACCCCAGCACCATAATCTAAACATAAATCCTAAGTTTTACCCAGCCAACGTGTTAACGAAATTAACAAAACCAACGATATATATTCTGTTTCGCTGCATTGCTCAAAATTACGAAGTTTCGAGAAATTATATATGCTGAAGACTGTTTTTAATTTTAAAGCTACTTGTTTTGATTTTGCGTAATTAGTGCATTAATTAGCATTCGTTTAGTAACTAGTCCAACTACAGCATCACTTCGTGCGTTAATCAGTCCAATTAATGCACTAGTTCGTGTCGTAATTAGTCCAACCAGTACATTTTAGTGTAGTAATTAGTTTAATCACTGCACAATTTCGTGTACTAATTAGTCTAACCTCTGCATTAGCTCGTCTAGTAATTGGTCCACTTAGGCTAACCACTACATTTTCGTGTAGTAATTAGTTCAATTACTGCATTATTTCGTGCACTAATTGCTCCAAACACTGCACTAGTTCGTGTAGTAATTAGTCCAATTAATGAACTAGTTCATGTAGTAATTAGTCTAACCACTAGATTCAGGTGTAGTAATTACTCCAAACACTGCACTAGTTCATGTAGTAATTAGTCAAATTAGAGCACTACTTATAGTGATCATTTTAATTACTGCACTAGTTCGAGTAGTATCCCGTTGTTGCATGTCTTTACTCCTTGAATTGAAGCTTTAATGGCTAAATAATTTAATTCTTTTAAATCAAAGTAGGTTTAAAATGTTACTCTACAAAAGTGCTCTAAATATTCTTCCTCCAGCTGATTCATAATTCACTTGTAAACTAATTATATCTTTACCTTGAGTCCAAGGATCTTGAATAAAGGGGATGACGCATTAAGGAACATTTATGACCCCATAGAAGTTGTATGAGATAGAGAAATAGGAGCAAACTTACCTTCCCCTTGGTTATAATGAAAAAAGGCGCCAAACGCAGGTTATGTAGCAAGGTTGTCGAGTTTGCTTCTAAACTTTTCGTGATTGTTACATTTGTGGTGCTTGTTAAATCATTTGTGCTTATTTAATTTTTAAATTTTGGACTATACTTTGCCACTTCAGTGAGTGATAATTTAAGCGTGTTTTGTTATAACCTTCTCAAGCAACAATGGGAAACCATTAAGAGGTAAGTTTGCCTCTAAAATTTAAGACCTGCGCTGTTATAAGAATTCTAAGCATGCGCAGTTTGTACCAAGCACGTGCTGTTGGGTTTGACGTGTGTTTCGTGTTGAATTCTCTCTACTTTTTGGTTTTCGATGGGGTCACTTTTTTGTATGACAAATCGACTTAGTGCGTCATCCCTCTATTCAAGATCCTTGCTTGAGTTTGAGGGCAACCGAGTCGGTGTCGGAGTAATACTGAAACGAGTCTGATAAGACAATATCATTGCGTTAAACTTCCAAATCAGCGTCTAAATGGAATGATAAGCAAATCGATTTTAATTTGGGTACAGAGCAGTTCAAGGGTGTTATCGAGGAGTATCATTTATAAACATCTGGAAAAAGCCAAAGGAACTTTAACCTAGGTCGGTAGCGTAGGATAGGTCCTATTTCCTAAGGACGCAATATGACAACTTTAAATTCGATAAGAAAAAGGTTCCAAGGATGATATTATTCATTCAATTGAATTTCACATAAAATATATATAAATAAGTACTTTCACATAAGTACTAATTATATCAAATCGTTTTTTTATAAAGATTTATTTTCTTTTCTTTTTCTAAAACAAAACTTGTTTCAATATTGAAATATTTAGTTTTAAAAGGTTATTTACAACATTCAGGAGGGTTTTCAATATTTAAAACCCCTTTAAGAGCTACTAAGAAAAACTTTTCTTCCGTTAAAAGATTAATAAAGAGAATCTTGTTAAACTTAAACAAATTTTCTTTATTAACTGCGGTTTTCCTTTAAACAAACATCTTAAAACCTTTTTCTATAAAATAACTTCAAACCCGATTCTTAAGTGAAGTCTTAGAAGAAGGAAAGTGGGCGAAAAAGTTTTCCACACTTGTTATTTAAATGAGAAATTGCGCATTGCTGTTACCCCTTTACATGGTCTGTTTAGTTTAACAATTAAAGTTGAAATATTTCAAGAACGTAACATTTTAGGGTTTCTTTTTTCCAGGAGGGAGGTTATCCTTTGTCCTGAAAGCTCATTCCTGTTAACTGACCCCTTTCTCTTTTTTGGATCTTATCCCTTCCCCTTCTTTTAAAGTCAGGAAGTTGAAATAAATCCCGGGGGTTAGTGGAGGGCTTTTTAAAACTGGACCCTACATTTAACCTTAAAATAGATGGTCAACTTATATGTGGATTTTGTGTTCTAAAAAGTTTAATTTTATATTTTAGCATGAATGCTTAAATAAAAGTTCAGACAATAGATAGTGATCGTGGAGGTAATTAGAGAGAGGCCATAGATTACCTAGGCCTTTTTAGCGAAGGAAAAATAAGCTCTATATATATATATATATATATATATATATATATATATATATATATATATATATATATATATATTTATATATATATTTATATATGCAAGAGTTTCTACCCTTGTCTATGGCGAACGATAACTCTCGATTGCTTTCTCAGGTTAAAACGAAACTTGGCATATGGCGAGATGTTGTAGAGTTTACGAGGCTATTGTTTGTAATAAATATAAGGTCATCAACCCAAGTTATGGATATTTCTTTAAACTTAAATGGCTTTAAAATAAGGTAATACCTATTCAGATAAATGGCTAGCTAAATTGCATAAAACTGGTTTCAGCTAAATTGAACCATTGACGGACCGATGTAGGACAATAAAATGTGGCTAAGATGCGGCCACTGGGTGGTACGAGGGCCGTGAAGCGCCACGCTAGAAACAATAAATTGCCCCATTTCAAGACTATGCTTCCCTGCACTTGAGGCAGAAACTTTTTATGTAAGCTCCTATCGAGACTCCACAATTTTTTTTCAAAACCAGGTTCATTTACTAGTAATCTTTTAATAAATTAATATTAATTAATAACTTTTTCAGGAATCTTTTGCTAGTATCTGACAACTCACAGGCTTGGAAAAAGGCTTAACATCCCTTATGAAGGAAGCATTTCTATTACTTCCCTAAAAATCCTAGAGGCCCCGACCGGTATTGAACCCAGACTATCTGGGTGGCAGGCAGGGTTGGCAAAAACCCGGGTTCAATTGTAAAAACCAGCCCACCGGGTTTTTTGGGTTTGATGAGTAATGGGTTTTATATTTTTTTTTAAATTGCAAGTTAAATAATCGTATTTTTAAGCCTATTTTAGAATCTAGTTGATAAATAGCGTAATACGTAATTAATACATTTATTGAACAAAGTTTTAGTTAAATTAAGATTTTTTTGTAAGCAAAGATAACATACTCAATATGTAAAAAAAGTTGAATAAAAATAAAGAGCATTCAAATATGTATACAATGCCTTGATTTATTTTACATGCATAGAGCAGATGCAAGAATAACCTAATTATACTTTATAATTATTTTATTTATTTTTAGCTAATTTCCCAAGGAACAACAAGCTTTATTATAAAAACTAAATTAATAAATAAAAATGTAAAACCCAGTAAAAAACCCGGGTAAAATAGGGTGGGTTTTGCCCATTTTGCCCGGGTGGTTTTTTAATTTTCCCCACCCGGGTGCCAACCCTGGTGGCAGGCGCGTGAGTTAATCATAACACCACTAGAACCTCAAAACAGTAGATAGAAACTTACATGCTTTCACTTAGATTTCTCGATTGATTCTGGTTAATTTTGATTCCCCTCGGCAAACGATAACATAAGAAGTCGTATCGAAACTTGATTGAAAACTTGAACCAACGAAACTTGGCATTTAGCCAGGTGCATGACATTGCTTGTGGAAACATTTATGATGTTCCCAATCCCCAACCCACCCTTAAGAGGTGAAATTTAAAAAGGTGTATCAACTTGTTACAACCATAGAAATATATACTAGAAAGAGAATCTCCTATTTCAATACATTGCGAGGCCAAAAACACCATTTTGGTGCTCTCAGGGGTCTGTGAAACCTCATTGAAACCTCCTTCAAGAGTGTTTTAAGGTTATAATAAATCAATTGTTTCGGCTTCCTACACATTTTTATTTGAATTTTCAGCGTTATATTTTCTAAGTTATTTGTGATTTTGTACTGATTTTTGCATGTATTTATAAGCGCAATTGATCAGGTTACTTTTTCGATGTTTCAATTATACCTATAGTATTAGGCCTCTCAAGTAATAATATCTCTATGACCACAATGGAATACAAGAAGGCTTTACAGTGACCTGTTTCAACTCAATCGCAACATCCTACCATGATTGCCCTCTATGCCCACAGCCAGACAATCAGGCTTACGAATTAATGTTAAAAGGTTTCTGTGAAGTTTTATATTCAAGGACTATGGAATCGATGAAACATACATAAATGCTTACTTGTTTTAGATCTCGGTTCCCTTGGTCCATCGACGGTCACCTTGATAGCTTTGGTATAAGTGGCCACTTGAGGGGGGGAGGAACTCACTGTTATTGTCAACGTAAAACTTTTCCCTGCAACAGTAAAAATGACATATTGGGTATTATCTTCGTAAAACAAAATACTTCAGAAATTTTCTAAATAATTTTAAAATTATTTTACTATCAGCGTATTCTCTTTTTGACACAAAATAAGTGCAAGAGACACCTAGGAAATGTAACAAGTAAAAAGCAATACCACATCTGGGAACTGTTCCATCATTCGACATTCGTTATCATTGACGGCTCGACATAATGTCATGTCCCACTCTGTTTCGTAACGTCTAACTCATCAGGGCGCCGGCAGAGCCTATAGCATTGCTTTTTGCTTGTTACATTTCCTTGGTGCCTCTCGCACAATTATATTGTGTCAACTATTCATTTTTTGCAAAACACGGTAGTATCAAATGATATATTCTCTTTTTCTTGTCTTTAATTCGGAATCGTACTATCATTAGACTCTTAGACTGTTAGGTTCGGTAGAGTTTGATAGTGGGCATATAGAATACAAGAGAAACCACTCCCTCTTGATCCACCCTCATTAGCGTAAAGACAGAAAAGACAATAATAGCTCTAACGAACCACACCGATCAAAGCAGGCCAACAAAGCGAAAGAATCTCGATGTGACCGGTTGGATTCTGAGGCGCAAACCGAGAGAACCATTAAGAATGAATCAGTTTCAGCTCAATAGGACCATTTCTTGATTTTTGTTCAAAGTTTTAACTCTCTAGCGTAAATACACTAGAACTACGATAATAACACACACACATAAGACAGACGTCTTTGTGAAATCCACTCAAGAGGTCTTAAAACGCCTAAAAAGGATAATACAGGTGAAATCCCAAGTACGGTATAGTAAGCAAAATTAAAAATATCAGTATAACTGCAACACAACACATTAAAAATCCATTACTCCTCCAAACATTTGCTGACTAAATACGAAAAGTGCAATGACATTAGACTATTTTTAATTTTCAATACCCCTAGTTAGCTTCGTTACAATCAGAAGAGTCTAGAGACGAACCACTTGAAGTACTTATTATTGGGACCTGGGTTCGAATTTTGGTTCCTGTAATAAACTTTTATCGTTTATTTTAAATGAGTTAAGTCTATAGCTATATAATAATTCTGGCATGGGAGACCACAAGCCAGTTGAATTTCCATTGAAGTGCTTTATTTCAATGGAAATAAAAAAAAATGAAAATTCTGGCTTAGTGGAAGAAGTACAGAGCTAAATTTTTATTTCTGTAAGAATGTAAATTATTTGGCTACCTTATCATTGTGAGCAACTAGCACAGTGATGTTAATCACCATCTCTTGGTTTGTTTTAGTGCGGCGATTGATATCACTATAGTATCTGTATCTGTAGGTACGTAGTGCTGTATATTATATACAAGCACTCTAGCTATCATTATCTCTCACTTTCTTATCTCGGCGTTTCTCAGAAGCTCCGAATTCGTGGAGCGGCAAAGAGTCCGAAGACCTTTTGTTTTTTTTATTTGTTTAGTTGATAATTTCTCCCACTGGTGATTCTATTCACAGTTATCACTCAGAAGTTATTTCCTTGATAAGTAGAATTATAGTTTTACAACGCAAAGTTAATTATTTATTAATAAGTAAGTCAATCTGTAAAATTGAAATTTTGGAAATCGTATAACGAGGAGAACACGTAGTTTGAGAGATTCGAGGGTGAGACCCAAAAGAGGAATTAGTAAACAGTTTCTAGTAACCCGGTTATATTTGATTAAACGACTGCCATTCCGTGTAATCAGCGGTCGTGTTTGCCTTGGCAACCAGGCTGCCGAAACATCTGAGTGTTGCAACCATTTCACATTTACACAACATTCAGCCTGACATCTACTGCATTATTTACAGGTCATTGCAGTATTTCGGGGAGGTGTAGGTTCTAATTTTCGCGAGTTTTAGAATAGCAAAAAGGGATTGTTAAAATTCAAATGCAATATCGGATACGAACCGAGGGCTTTCCATGATAGGAGAGTTTAAATATTGATTTTTAATCAAGATAACAGTTGAACCGAAAAGAGTTTTGTTATTTTGAATAATGCAAAAGGGGTAAAATGCAGTGCATGCATCGGAAACGAGTAAAAAAGGGGTTGGAGTGCAATTTCAACAACCCAATTATTGCATTGCCTATTTGTTCGGACATGACGTGCCACTGGGGGGCGGTGATGAGTGAAACAGCTCATTCCCTTCCCTATATTCTCCTATTTCCCTCAAACAATGTATATAAAAAGAGTGGAAAAAGTGTCGGCACAAAAATCACACGGAAAAAAGCAACGCTTGGAAAACCACTTTTTTAACGTGTAGCACATTGGTATTCCACCCTAATCAAGAGTGTGTGATTTGTGGCTGGAAAACACAACATAACGAAATCAAATAGCCTGCTTTATATTTGACAAACTTTGATGACTTTTCAAATTAACTCCAATTTTTTAAAAAATATCAAATCAAAACCTGTGCACATATTTTATTGTAAAAGTTTGTATTTTCTTTAGATGTCTATTTTTAGTCAACCCTTGTGAGTAAAATATATAACTCAGATATCCTGTTTTTCCTCTAGAAGGGAGAAAAAATTAATTTCCGCCCTTATTTTCAGGGAAGAAAAAACCATATTACGGCCTGTTTGTGAAAATAAGGGAGGAAACAAAAATCAGGGCGTAAAGTCATATCAGGCCCTACTGTTTGGTGCAATCGGTTAGACATTTGCTTGGAAATCTAAAGATTCATTGTTCGAATCCAGTCCGGGAAACATTGTTTTTATCGTTTTAATATAAACCGGGGCATTAATTAATATTTTTATCAACACAAGCATGCATTTTTATGTTATCGCTACTGTTTTAATTTCCTCTTTTAATCTACTCTTTAATTTCTCCCTCGGCTACGCCTCGGGAGTAAACATAATAGTTCCCTCGGCTTACACCTCAGTACCCAACAAAAAACCGGGGCGTAATGACTCTGTTTCCTCCCTTGGTACGTAAATAACTATAATTTCTAGCTAACTATCTGCTATTACATTTATTTTAGCGAAGTAAAGAAAAATCACATCTTTATAAACTGTATTTAACATATATTAATTCAAAAGAAAACCAAATAGTTATTATTTGTTTTAATCTAAAATAATTATGTTTGACAGGGTTGTAGTTATACTTTGACTTAAAACCTTTGTTTTATGAAGAACTAAAAAGAAGATATATGTACAAAAAATAAAAATTAAATGAAGAGGTTTATATTATTACTTGATAAATGTTTTATTTCTTGGAACATAGAGATATATACGAGAGGGGGCATAGAATAAGTTAATACACTGAGAGGGCTTGTATCAGATGCCCTTAGTGGCTGATTCTCAATCAAATTTCTCAGAACATAATGTAGTTTTCAAAAATGTTCATATCATGGTATGCTCCAATTTAACTTTTTAAAGTTACCGAGGAATTACCATTTCGGGTAATAAAATTACCATATTTGCCAAATAGTTACCAAACAAATATTGACATATTTGAGGTCACTGAGGTCGATTACCTAGGGGTGGAGACTTTTCCCGACTCTCTATCTCCATTTTTAACCATTTTAGCAGGGGGTGTGCATTTTGTTGTTCCAAAAATATGGTAATTTAACAAGCTTAAACAATAAGGTAACAAAATAAGGTTTCATTGCATAGGGCAAAGCCAGCTCTCGTGTCGAATGCCCCTAGTGTCTCAAAGACTTCATTACAATTGGCATAAGCTTTTCTTGTGTCATATTCCTCTCATAGCTGATTCTCAAAGTTTTCATTGCATAGCCTACTGTTGTGTCAAATGCCCATGGTAGCTAATTCTCTAAGTCTCCATTTTGTTTGGCATATTCTGGTCTTGTATCAGATTTCCCTGGTACCTTTTTTTAAGTTTATAGGGGGCAGCAAAGCTTGCTCTTGTAGCTGATTTCGCAAACGTAAAGTACTTTTGCTGAACATATTATTGGACTGTTTGTATAGCTCAAGACACACATAATTGTATCAGACACTTCAATATTATCCAATATAATCAATTTAACAGAAAGTGAATGTACTGGTTTGATGTAAAATGTTTTCTTCGGCTATCAACATCTATCAACATCTTCGGCTATCAATGTCACTATATCGCAATCATAGAAACGATTTGAATAGAAAGATTTCGGTATTAGAGTAGAATAATTTCCCATAACAATTAACTGAGCAATCTGCGTCAGGACATTATTATGTTATTATTTCTATGAGAAATAATAACATTATATATTTAATTTATATTTTAAATTTTTAATTTAAAAAATTTAAATAAAGGAATTAAAAAAAATTCGGCCTTATCTACTTCTAATAAATAATAACATCACTTGTTTATTTGCTTCGACTAACTTTTTAATGCTTAATATACTATATATTTAAAAATTATTTTCTGTTATAAGTTCATTTTATTTCGGTAAGATAGGCTAAAATATAGTGATTAAATCTTTGCACGTTGCAGTAAACTTTTTAATTTCATGGATGTAAATGAATGTTTTCCATTGTAAAATGACATGGAAATCCATACGGTCGACTTGACTGTCCTAGTTTATTTGCATATTTAAGGGACATCACATTTAGATATTAGAGTTATGTAGGAGCAGTTAGAGATGCTTGCGGGAGTCCCCCAAACCGAGAGTTATACGGGGGGGAGGTCCCCCTCGAGTGGGTCGATACAGTGCGGGTACTCGGTAGCCCACTAACTGGGTCTGGACTTTACTAGAGCGGGGGGGAACAAGGGACCGCTAACAACTAGACCACCATAGAAACCGCCCTACGCTTACTATCAGCTCCAACTAACTCTCCAAAATTCATACTCATTTACCATTTATATAGACAATATCTTCAGAAAATGTTAAAGCCTTTTTTGCCATTTGACGCCATATCTTTTTTAAAAAATAATATATAATTATTAATTATTTGCCACGATCATACCTTTAGAACGACAGTTATCGAGAAAATGTCACCAAACATATTTCTATTTCTATTATCATTAAAATCTTAAAACATTAAATGCTATTTATCACTAATACTATTAATTAATACTAGTAAACGTCAAAGTAGGTTATGTATTCCGTATTTAGTTAAAGACAATCAATTAGTAGAAAGAAGAAGAATAATACGATTATCTATTTATAGTTATATTTGTATCTATTATATTTGTAGTTTATTACTTTCCTCTCAATAAAAGTATTACTACCTTGATATTGTATGAGAAATAGCTAATATTCTGAAAATTCACGCAATTACCTTTGACGGGAATACACAATATTATTATATAGATATTATATATATATATATATATATATTATATATAATATATATTATATATATTATATATATATATATATATATTATATATATATATATATATATATATATATATATATATATATATATATATATATATATAATATATATATAATACACACATAAATATAAGCTGTAGTTGTGCTATAAGGGAAACATATTTTATGACGTCATTAACCCGCAGTAATGGATCAGCTAATATTTTAAAAAAATCATAAAACTCGGAAACATTATGCGATCATATTGACATTCGGCACGCATGTAGGCATGTATAAGACTTACATATGTGCTAAGTTTCATTTCATTATCAGCATTAGTGTAATTTTTATCGAATTACTAAAAGGGGGTAAAAGGGAATGAAAAAAATTTAAAAAGACTGTAAATAATCCAATCAAGTATAAATTTGGTACAAGTATGAATGCAATGCAATTGCATTGCATTAACAATGAATGAATTTTGCTGCTTATAGAAGTTAAGCATTATCAAGCGTGGTCAGTGCCTAGATGGGTGATCGCTAGGAATAAAACGAATGTATTTACTCTCTGAGGACAAAACTGGGAGGATGAGCGCAGCGAATTTGATTTAATGAGGAAAAGTTCCGAGGTACCCCGTACCCGATTTTTTTATTAGGCTTGATAAAGGTTATAAAGTCTATAACTAAACCCTTACTAAAGCCACCTTGTAGTAAAATAAGGGTGAATGAAAAAATAGAGAAGAGGGGAGAAAGAGTTATCATGATTTTTATTAGGATAGGATTAGGTAGTTGAATGTTCTTTGAGAGAAAAAATCATGTCACCAGTGATACCGCCGACATTCATAGGCTATGTCACCCCTATTTTTTGTGAATGAATTTTTTTTTTCTTTTTGAATCGTGGGAAAAGGGTTCATTCACGTTTGTAGTATTTTACGTAGTAAATGATTTATATTTCTTTAAGCATTTTTTTCTACCTAACACTCTTTCTGCTAATTATTTGAGCATATAATTGATGTTTCTTGATTTCGTTTGTAGAAGCATACGTTTTTTAAAATTTTTTGTAGTTGTAAGCATATACTGTGTATTTAGATTTAAGTAAGATTTTACTAAAGAAAATGTATAAATTTATAACAAATCGCCAAAATAGGTGATGAAATTCAAAGAAATATTACTTCTATTAGAATTAGTTTTATATCTTCTCCAGGTAAAAAAGATATTATAGATATTCCGAGTATAGATTACCTCGCAACTTTTTTTTATAACTTTCCATTTGTAAAAGTTTATAATACATTAATTAAATGTGGCATAAAGGATCGAGTGCCACACTAGAGAATTGCAAATTCCTGTGCTCTGTGGCACTTATTTGTCTTTATAAAATATATTAGTCCGTTATCTATTATAAAACACAGTGCAGTGGAAGCGTGCTGGGCCCATAACCTATTGTGTTTTATTATAGATAACGCAGTAATATATTTTATAAATACAAATTACAAATAAAAATACAATACAATGTCAAATCAGAAAAACATGACCATCAAAAATTTATTATAACCTTAAATCATTCTTGAAGGAGATTTCAATGAGGTTACACAGAGCCCCAAAAGATGTTTCAAGCCTCTTAATTTATTGAGATAGGCTATGCCCCTCTAGTATATATCTCTTATTGTTGGCACAATTAAATTTATATGATTCAAACAGAGAAAGTCCAATGGAAAAATCAACGAGAAAAGAGAAGCTAAGTCTAAATAAGAAGTAAGGCTAACGTAATAAAAATAACTAAGAACATATAACTTCAAACTTTCACTCAAATGTATCTGATTAACATAAATAATCTCTTTGTGGATAAAATAATAATCATTTAATTTACCAAATTGTCAATTAGCCTCAACAGACTCAATCAATGGAAGGTTTGGGGGAACAGGAGCCTATTTATTCTTCTTTTTTCTAGCCCTGCGTAAAGAAGGCAAGATTTTTTCTTTACGACTACCTTCTTCAGGAGGCATTCATGTTTTCCTTTAAGATATTTTTCTTATTCCTTCTATTACATAAGAATTAAGTTATTGGCATAAAGATTTGGGTGTTCCGGTGGTGACCGCGTGAAAAATTGATTGTCTAATAGTTATCTTTTATCGTTAATAGGAATTCACGTAAATTTCTTTCTGTAATGAAAAACAAATCTAATACGTAAACTAATCTGTACGTATTTATACTGGTTATATAAATACGTGGTTGAGAAAAGAGAAGAATAAAATAATAAGAAGAAGATTATATGGACTTTAAATTATTAATAGAGAAGTTAAATGCGTCCCTCGACGTAAAATCAACTTTGTTTTTTCATTATAGAATGATATATACGCAAATTCCCATTAACGATAAAAGGTAACTCTTAGACAAGCAAGGTATCTATATTTTACATAAATACATATGTTTATATATATCTATATGTGTGTGGTGTGTGAATGTGTTTTAAGATTGCTAAGGCATGCTCCACAAAATGAACTACATGCGATTATGAACCGTTAAAACGTATATGTGTGTGTGTGTGTGTGTGTGTGTGCTGTGTGTGTGTGTGTGTGTGTGTGTGTGTGTTGTACATAGTTTTGAATTTATACAAAGTTAGAGTGCACTAATAATTAGTCCAGCTTCCTTCTGATTGAACGTCTTCAATGTTCCCTTAAGGACTAATTTAAGGCAACATTAAGGTTCAGTAGAGTATGATCAGTAAATTATAATAACCTAATTACTTGTCTGAATTGACGAATAGATATTACGCACCGAGAGAGTAAAGTTAGTCATCACTTCCTATCAATAAAGTTAATTTATGAAGGCGAAATCCGAGGGACTCATGAATGTTAAGTCTCGAGGCAAAGCCACCCTTATTCGTTGTTTCCCGAGGTTAAGCCGAGGTTACCTTTTATTAAATTCCCGACATTAAGTTATTATTAAGTTTTAATAACGCTATTACCGTAGCGTAATTTTTAATATTAACGTTATCATTAAGTAGTAACGTCGATTTGAACATTGAATATATCGTCCATAATGACGATATATATCATCAAAATAGAACACATATTTTCCTTGATATTTTTGTCGAGACTCAAAGTTTTAAATTTTTTCGTAGTTATTTTTTAATTTTCCGGTGGAAATATTTCCAAGGCACTTAGACCTCTGATGTGGGTCCATTGTACCTATTCCAGATAGGATATTAAATAAAGTGATATAATATAAATTAAATAAAATATATAATGAAATAAGAAATACTTAATAAAATATTTGAAATAATAACTAGGATAATATTAAGATATTGTATGAATAATATATATTGTGATCTTGATAGTATCATTGATAGATATCATATATTAGAACCACTGATTATGTTTCCCCCATTCGCTTAAAAATCAAAGAGATGCGACAGAATCTTATTAACTTTGCAATTTTTATTGCGATGTAGAAGAAAGGAAAATAATTTGAAAATGCAGCACGTTGTGTGTTGAGAGCAGGACATGAACCCAATGAACATGAGATGATGTTTCATCTTCTTCGTTACAAAATTGCAACGTGGGCTATTACTAGAAATTAGATTTAAATGTCTTTGAGTTAAAAATCCAACTAAAGAAGATGTGCTGTTCTTTTAAGTTGGCTACACTTATCAGCAGAGAGTTAAATTTTAACTCCCTGTCACAACTCCTTCTGACTAGACCAGGCTGTTAAATACCACTTTACACTCTGAAAACCAGGCTGTACACCTTGTTTCTTCTTCCAATTGGAGGTAGACAAGTAACGTACTTCATAAGCTTATTGCCGTTCTCAATGATTAATTAAGACCTTTCAATCTTTGAATAATAATTATATCAATAAATAAATAATAATAGAAATAGTTTAATATCAAACTGCGTTGCAAATCCAACAGTTTTTAAAACCATTCTAGGACTCTATTCAAAAGCCATAATGTGAATTCCGAACCGTAATTATCCTCATTTAAACTACATAATAATCTGTTATAAACCATACATACCTGGAAAGCAAAATACTTTTCTCCAAAATCATTACGCTATACAATATAGCTATTTTATTCTGGCTTAAGTGTTGGTTAATTTCCTTGATTATATAATCAGCGTTTTATTTATTAAGTACTGTTAATGTATGGTTAGAGTGGTTAGTCTTCTATCACGTATTATAGACTATTTTATTAGAAAGCTATTTAAAATGTTTGTTGTAAAGATAATATATTAAACTATTTTATAGTACCATTGAACACAAACAAAGATGTGAGATAAATTAAATCAATATATAAATGAATGATAAGTGTTGTTATTGGTTGTCTTGGGTTAGGCTTGTGTTGGCTTTCACTGAATGTCAAAATATAAAGTATTGTAAAAAGTATTGTGTTTGCAAAAAAATCCGAAACTGGGATTAAACCGGAATTATTAGTTTCAGGTGTTTTTTAAGGCCTCATGAGTGGTTTTTCTAAAAGTTGTCTGTCTGTATGTGTGTGTGTGTGTGTGAGTCTGTTATCATCGTAGTTCCAGTGTTTTAGGCTGGAGAGTTAAAACTTTGTACAAAATCAGTCTACTGCTATATTAGTGCTATTCGAAAAATAATTTTTTACGTCATTGACCCGCAACAATGATTCAGAAAACATTTCGAAAAATTATAACTCGCGGAAAAATGATGTGATCTAATTGAAATTTGGCACACATGTAGCCATGTATAAGACTGACATATATATGCTAAGTTTCATCTCATTATCAGCATCAATTCAATTTTTATTGAATGCCTTGTGTACGTTTTTTAAATAATTATAAAAATCAGAAAATGATTTAATTGAGTCGACATTTAGTACAAATTTATACCTTTACATAATAAATAAGTACACAAAGTTTCGTTTCAATACAAGTATATTCGTGATTTTTGTTAGATCATAAAAATTAAGCAGTAATGAGCGTGGTCAGTGCTGTATGGGCGACCGCTGAAAATGAAACGGATGTATTTACTATCTAAGGACAAGTGAAGCGAGTCCGAAGACATGTTGAAGTATACATTTGGCAAATTGTATATTCTGAGGACGAGCGAAGCTGGGAGGATGAGCTTAGCGAATCCGATGTGATGAGGAAAAGTTGCGAGGTACCCCGTATCCCATTTTTAATATATGAATATATTTTCTCTAAGAACTTGCTGAACTTCTTTATTCTTTATTCTCTAGTATCAACGGAACGTTTCATAGTTATATATTGTGTCATGAGGTTGCTATATTGTGTCATGAGGTTATTATATTATGTCATGAGGTTGCTAAATTGTGACATGAGATTGTTTTACTGTGTCATGAGGTTGATTTATTGTGTCGCGAGGTTGCTAAATTGTGACATGAGATTGTTGTATTGTGACATGAGAATGTTGTGCTGTGTCATGATGTTGTTATATTGTGTCGTGAGGTTTTTATATTGTGTTTTTTATTGTGAGGTGTTTATTATTGTGAGGTTTTTTTTATATTTTGTATTGTGACATGAGATTGTTGTATTGTGACATGAGAATATTGTGCTGTGTCATGATGTTGTTATATTGTGTCGTGAGTTTTTATATTGTGTCATGAGGTTGTTAAGGTCTATTAGGTTTCCTTTTCTTGTTTACTTCATTGTTATATATGTTTATTGGACCATCTGTTACTGGGACGATCTTAACTATATCGTTTATTGGGGGATCCTGTCGTTTTTGGGACTGTTATATCGTTATTGGGACCGATCCTGTTACTATATCGTTTATTGGGACCGATCCTGTTACTATATGTTTATTGGGACCGATCCTTTATTTTTTGTTTCATTAGGACCGATCCTGTTACCATATCAAATAGGATTAATCCCGTTCCAATGTTAAATAAATAAACATTTTTTAGTTTTAAAAGCACGAAAAGAAAAATTAGAGAATGAATATTAAAAGGAGGGAGGCAAAGAATCGAATAACCATTGCAAACACAGGTAATAACCATCGCAAAACAGGTATACTGCAGATAACACCGCAAACACAGGTAATACCTGTCGAATAACCACCGCAAACACAGGTAATACCTGCAGAATAACCACCGCAAACACAGGTAATACCTGTAGAAGATTATCGATGTGACTTCGAGACCATAATCAGACTGGCGAACCTTCTATACAACATATCTTTAAAACGAAAAGAACACTATTTGTAACTTTTAAAATAACATTTAAAGTCCATATTAAACATATTTCAATAAACAATATGAAAAAATTTTGTAAAAAATTGAAGGAGGAATTGGGAAAATGAATAATATAGCTATCTATGGACAATTGACATTTTTCTAGTAAATGATTATAGACCAAGAGCCCAGGGGTGTTTTGTAAATAAAAAGTGTAATGGCCGGAACCGGTCTCAATTTTTCGTAACCTTCCTGAGCAAGGATCTGCAATTCTGCCGACTCGTATCGGATGGGCGTCCCAGGCAGAACGCACTTTACATGTCAAATTTACCACCCAAGTTAATTTCAACTCAAACATTTGTAAATTTGTAACTAAAATTAAAGATATTGTATGATATAATTAATTATAGTGCTGACCTTGTAGTAGTTACAACTACTACAACTAGATAAATTATTATCTTACCTCTGCCAGATCTGCCAACGAACCTCAAATCGTTAAATTTGGCGACCTGATTCTTCATGACAGCCGTAGAATTCCTAAGTTCGGCGCAGTAGTTTTCATCGTTGCCAGCACGTACCGTCACCACAGTACCGTCGGAAACATCCCCTAGTGCCACCACTTTGAATCCAACAGGTAGCGTCTTGTTGGATCTCCAATGGGTCGGTAAACCCGTACAAACAAAGTGTGGAGAACCGGTTCGTACCAGTTCACCGGGATGTTCAGCTAAAAATTCACCGAGCGTTCTCTCGGCTAATATGTCGGATGTCATTTTCGAATAGGATTCAGCTATCGATGGTGCCGTTAAATGCATCTTTAATAATTATTCGCCACTGATTTCTTACTAAACGCCAATGGAGTTTGTTATGTTTGCCGCCTTGAGGCGGTTGGATCCGCACGCGTGGCCGGTCGCCTAGAGACTCGGCCGCCGGGCTTTTACTCTACCCTTTCATAGCAGATCTAAAAGCGCAATCGCCGCCCCCAAACCTCCCTCCGGCTCCCGCAAAACCATCCTCAACTTTACCACTAAGAACTTAGAACCACATATTAATACAGACAGATTTATTACACTTTATTATATTTGACTATTGTGTAAAAACTCTTTTAATAGTCAACGCTATACAATACAATGACATTAATATCTCTACGTTTCTACATAGATATTCAACATATTGTAAACAAACTTATTAATCACGATTTAAAACATTCTGTATATAAATAGTTTATCATTTTAAAGCTCTTAAAAAGTAGAAAAAGAAACTTTATGGCAATTTTAAAAATAGCGGCATAATAACGAACATTTAAAAAACGAATGGAAATTAATAAATTGAAATGAAATATATTTGACAAGAAGTTTTAAATACTTACTTGATACAAATAAATATGAACACTTGATTAAAAGTAACTTGAAACTATATTTTAGATTTACACTTAGATACATCTTTTTTGATAGCTCGAAAACAATGACCGGGTTTAGTTAATAAGGGGGGTAAGAATAAAGTGTTGCGGGTTACACAACACTCTCCGGGGCTAAAAAAAAATAAATCTGTAATTATTAATATAAAAAAAAATTATATGAAAATTATGATTAAAGGAATCTCTCTTAATAAAAAAATGAAAGAAAATTGAAGAAAAAGTAAAAGGGGATTTTTAAAGATTTAATCTGTCTACTGGTTTCCTAGCACGAATAGATCTTCTGACTGTAGTCTCAACAAGGTTTCTATCTTGGTGAGTCTGCATATTTGTTGAAGGGCCTGATCTATCCAACCCTAGAGATTTCCTTGGCGTATTTTGTATTCTCTTAGGAGAGTCTCTTGGAGTCACAGAAGAAGAAGGATCAGGTTTTTCTACATCTAGTTGAGGGGTAATGCTTGCTCTAGCCTGGTAGTGCTGAGATTCATGATATGTTGGAGGTAGATGTTGGTTCTGTGGTGGTTGTTCAGAGGTGCTTTTGTATTTAAATTTGTTGAACTGGCAGTGGTTTTGAAATGTTGGTTTATTAGAGTGAACACAAGTAGATTTTGTTTCTTCAATTGATACTTCAGTTTTAACAAGCTGATGAATATGACGTCTCACCACATAGCCATCATCTAGTTCAATTAGATAATGTAGTTTTTCCAATATGTCTACAACTGTACCATACTTCCATTTTATAGATCCAGAATAATTTCTGACTTGTACTCTGTCACCTAAGACAAGTTGTCTAGTACCTTGTATAGATGTTTTAACAGCAGGTTCAGGATCAGCTGTTAATTTAATGTTATATTTAAGTAAATCTAACTTAGTGTGAAGGATCCGATTAAGAAAGATTTCTGACGGTGATCTGGTTATGATGACAGTGGTGTAGCTCGATAGTAAAAAAGTATCCTATTTAGTTTAGCTTGCAAAGTTCGAGGTTCTTTTTCAAGAGCTTTCAGTCTCTTTTTTATTGTCTGAACAAAACGTTCAGCCTGCCCGTTTGTAGCTGGGTGACCAGGGGCAATAGTTTTATGTTGTATGCCATTTTTAATACAGAAGGATTGAAATAACTCAGATTTAAAAATGGCTGCGTTGTCGCTCACAAGAATACACGGTAACCCAAATCTACTAAATATGTTTTCTACAAAAATAGTTGATTCACTTGTGGTGAATTTTTGCAAACCATAACTTCAGGCCATTTAGATAGGCTGTCTACCACAATTAAAAATTGGTGTCCTAAGAACGGACCTGCATAATCGATGTGGATTCTCTCCAACAAGATTTAGGTGTCCCAAAATGTGTAGGGCAAGTAGGCGGATCTTTCCTTAAGCTAGCACAGATCTTACAAGACTTAACTAATCCCTCTATATCTTTGTCGATGTGGCGCCAGTAACAAAACCGTCGTGCCAGTGATTTCATTCTGACAACACCTTGGTGAGTAGAGTGAAGTTCTTGTAAAAAATGATCTTGTAAAGATTTTGGTATAACTATTCTTTCACCTCTAAAAACTATGCCTTCATGTAAACTGAATTCTGTTGATTCATTGGATCCTAACTCAAGGGATTCTTTGAGGTTTTTAAGTTCAGGATCTTTACTGGTTTCTTCTTGAATAGTTTTTATATTAATTAAATCAGATAAAACTTGATTTATTGTTAACTTGAAAATAGTATAATCTTCGTCCTCAGTGTTTTCACTTTTAGAGCAAGGTAGAGGTGCTCTAGAAAAATAGTCTGCGTTAGCATGTTGTTCTGAACGTCTAAATTTTATTTTATAATTGAACCACTAAGAAACATAGCATATCTAAGTAATCTAGATGCTGTAATAACTGGTAGTTTAGATGACGGGTTGAAAATGTGTTAGAGGCTTGTTATCAATAATTAGTGTGAATTCTCTTCCAAAACATAAGGATAAAATTTATTTGCCAATAATAGCAGCTTCCTTGTCGATATGAAAATTTTTCTCAGAAGCTGTCAGAGATCGAGAGGCAAAAAATATTGGGATTAGGGGTAGTCTAGGATCATATCTTACTAAGACTATATCACTTGCAACAGCTTTCTTTATTTTATTGAAAGCTTCTTCACAAGAAGTAGACCAATAGAATTTAGTTTTTTTCTTTTTTAGAAGATCATATATAGGACTCATTATACTAGCTACATCAGGAATAAATTTTGAATAATATGTTACATAGCCAATAAAAGTTCTTACCTCATCAACATTCTTGGGACTTGGAGCCTCTAAAACAGCACTTACTTTATCGTGTGATTTTTTGATACCTTCAGCATTGACGATGTGGCCTAAGTATTTTATTTCTTTAGCAAAAAACGTACTTTTCTCCTTGTTGATGTGCAGATTGTATTGCTGAAGTTTTTTGAGACATGCTATTAGTCGTTGATAGCATTCAGTGACTGTGGATCCCCATATGATGATATCATCGTAATATGTTTCAACGCCCTCAAGTTCTTTTAATACAGAATCGATAAATTTGTGAAATTCATGAGGTGCTGTCGTCACGCCGAACGAAAGCCTTTTCATGAGATAAGTTCCTCTATGTGTTGTGATAGCTTGTAATTTTTGGCCTTCTTCGTCTACACCTAAATGTAGATATGCTTTTCTGATGTCTAAAACACAGAAAACTTTTCCTCCTCTTAGTTTATTAAGAGTTTCGTCGACTTGGGGAATTGGAGATCTGGCGTCTTGTAAGTATTTATTGATTGAGACTTTATAGTCAACACATAATCTGACTTGGCCATCTGGTTTTGGTATTACCACTAAGGGGCTACCCCAGTCAGAGTAGTCAACCTTTCGATTACATTATCAGCTCTAGCTGATCTAGTTCCTTGTTCACTTGTTGCTTGCATATGGTATATGCCTATTGATAAAAATAGGTTTAATTTCACTGTTTTTTAGTTTAAGAGAACATTTATAATTAGGAACCTCCCTAATTTGTCAGAAAAAATTTCTTTGAAGTTAGTTAGAATTTCTTTTTCTAATTCCTCAGTGTTTGTATTAGATAAGGAGTTAATAGTTTCTATGTTGGAATCAACATTAATGTTCAATGCCTTCAGCCAAGATCTACCTAGTAGAGGCGGAGACGTTTCAGAGTCAACAACAAACAACTCCAACATTGCTTTTTTCTCTTTATAACAAGCTGTTACCTTGGCAACGCCTAAAGGTACAAATAGTTCTCCTGTAAAGGTTTTAAATTTAACATTTGTTTTTTGTAGCTTACCATTAGGCAAAGTATTTTTAAAATCTTTTACATTTAATAACGTAGCAGGGCTGCCGGTGTCTGCTTCAAATTTAATGTTTTCCCCACATACAGACAGTGAAATTATAATTTTATCATCGTGCTTATCAGATGAATAATTGTTATTTATAGGTCGTTGTATTGTAACTGTTGCTGTACTAACTCATTGAACGTATTTAATAATGTTGTTTCTGAGTAACAAACTGTTGTAGTAAGGCCTCCATATCCTCGTCGCCACTTTTAAATACTACTTGATACAAATAAATACTGAACACTTGATTAAAAGTAACTTGAAACTTATATATTTAGATTTACACTTGATACATCTTTTTTGATAGCTCGAAAACAACAATGACCCGGGTTTAGTTAATAAGGGGGGTAAGAATAAAGTGTTGCGGGTTACACAACAAGAAGTATCATTAATTACATTGAATACAGTTCAGTAGGATGAGTTTAAGTGACACTTGTCAAACTCATTCTAAATACATAATACTAATCAATATTCTAATAAGTGTATATCTAGCCACCAAAATATCAGTTTAAAAATAAAAGAGTAAACTGCGGGAAAAAAATAATAAATAATTAAATACATTAATAAGAACCATGCAAAAAGAATAAGAGCAAGTAATAAGTAAATTAATTTAAAAAAAGGTTGAAAAATATAATAATAAATAAATGAAAAATAAATTTGGGAGGTGTTTGAGCCTAACAATAAATAAGTAAAATAACACAAGTGATAAAGTGCACACAAAACACGGGACGAGACGGGATGAGACAACACATCTGGAAAACAAGACAACACAACTAACAACAATAGAACACAAATTCAATATTATTATTATTAATAAGCTACGGGAAGATTTCAACAAGGAATAAAAATAGTGAATCATCATCTGCTTTCAAGAAGCCACTTTTTAAACAAAATGGAAAAATTTCAGTAGTCAGGTTGAGATAACGTATCAACATTAAACTTGTTAGCACTAAAAGGTATTACATATTTTGCTCATTTTTTGCAAAAATTGAGTAATATATGGCTGAAACGGGTTAATTAGTAGGTAATAGTTGTCAAAGTAACCTATTGTGTGAAGGAAAATCTTCCATGCTTTGTTTTTTCTTTGTTATCTTTACCTAATTGATGAAGCTTAATAACCTTCCATATCTGGATAAATGGTTCATTTCTGTTTAAATTATTATTTGTTTTCTTTAAAAATGTCTACTTTAAGTTTTTGTCGTACCTAAATAATTAATAACTGGCCAAAGATAAATAAATGTGTAATGAGGAAGATGGATGTTTGCTAAATATATTTTTATTTAAAAGTTTACTAAATTTAATGAATAATACCATTTGCAAATTTTCTTTTAGAGTGTTCCAATTGTATTTAAATTAATTTTAAAAATTAACTGTTGTTGTTGGGGCGTGCTGTTCAAGGCGAGACCGTATCGCACCACAGCGGATTTATTTAGAACTTTTCGTGGTTATCATTTGTTCCTTAACGTACCTTTTATTTTCAGACTCCTAGCTGCTTTATTCAATTGCAAAACCGCTTCACAGTTATGCGGTGACCACCGGAAGTGGAATTACTTGTACTTAAAGAGCATATCCTTATTAAGCTTGCCATGAACAAATTTTAACATTTGAATAATATTTGTTATCTACTTATTTAGTGTATTTATTTATTTTTTTCGTTATGAACCTTTTTATGTTTAATTCTTTTTGTACTTTGTTGGTAAGCACTGATGATGAACTGTTAAATTTGAAACTCGGCTCTGTCTATAAATATATACTAAGTGGAGTGACACATTTATTTTTTCCTCCAATTTAAATAAAAGAGGAAAATTCATTTCCTTTGAGGTTTGTACTCCCAACCAGGTATGCGGAAACCATCCGAAGTTCTATACATTCAATGAACTATATTTTTTTCAGCCGCAAGGCTCTTAAAGTACATCATTAAACTATGAGTACAATGAGTTGTACCTGGTACAACTCATTCGAAGTTTCCTCCCTTATCGGATTCACTACGCTTATTATAACTGATTTTGTCGCACTTCGCTCGTCCTCAGAATATAAAATCGCATAATTAATCGCATAATAACTATCTTCTGATTCGCTTTGCTTTCCCTCAGACAAGAAGATCACTTTTCATCCTAGGTCTCATATTTGCCAACTGACCACGCTAGACGCCCCTTAACAAAGCTCCGTCCGACAAAAACCGTTTATACTAGACGTATTGAATTGAAACTTATGAGTGTATAAGGTAAGCTTAGTAATAATATGCTCAATTAATACAAAAAAATTCACTTCAGGTGGTCCTCGCATACTAGGTTAAAAGTGCGAACCTTAATCGGCCTTGAATTGTCTTGATAATACTTCACGGTTACTTAGTGTGCAAGGTATGCTTAAGAAATAATTTTCTATGCATTTCATATTCGATTATGTCATTTTCGATTTGATTTACCGAATATGGGTCACGATTTGTTCATGTTTGTCATCTTTGTTGACATTAGAAATTTGTCTGACTGTTTGAAAGTCAAAATATTGTACAGGTTTTCTTGATTGGTGTTGAGTGAAAGATTTCTACTTGAAAATTCGTTATAATTTGCATTAGAAATTCATTTATACATGTTAGTTGTGTTAAAACAAAACAATTAAAGCAGATTTCTTTTTGTCAAGAATGTGTAAAATATCACCTCAGGTGAGATCGAACCACCAACCTCCGGAATTAGAAGTCCGACGCGCTATCATTGCGCCACTGAGACTCGTAAAATATTTACGATATAAGCTAATTTATATTTTCAATGCTTGAGTTGAATCAATTTTTGCATTTCATATTCGATTTATGTCATTTTTCGATTTGATTTACCCGAATATTCACGATTTGTCATGTTTCATCTGTTTGACATTAGAAAATTTGTCTGATGTTGAAAAGTTCAAATATTGTCAGTTTTTCTTGAATTGGTGTGATGTTGAAGATTTCTACTTGAAAATTCGCATATAATTGCATTAGAAAATTCATTTTACATGTTAGATTGTGTAAACAAAACAATAAAACAGATTTCGTTGTCAAAAAATGTGTAAAAATATATCAGGTGGGACTCGAAACCCAACAACTCCGTTTAGAGTCCGACGCGATAATCCATTAGCCGCACTGAGATCGTAAAATATTTACGATATAAGCTATTTTAGTATTTTCTTCGTTGTTCATTTCTATGCATTCCATATTCGATTTATGTCATTTTCGGATTTTGATTTACCCGATTTCACGATTTGTTCATTTCATCTTTGTTGACATTAGAAATTTGTCTGGATGTTGAAAGTCAAAAATATTTGTCAGGTTTTTCTTGATTGGGATGTTGATGTTGAAAGATTTCTACTTGAAAAATTCGTATAATTGCATTAAGAAAATCATTATACGGTTTTTAGTTGTGTAAAACAAACAAAAAAGCGTTTCTTTGTTTCAAAAAAAATGTGTAAATATTATCTCAGGTGGGGACTCGGAAACCACAACCTCCGGATAGAAGTTCGACGCGCATATCCATTGCGCCATGGTCTCGTAAATATTTACCGATATAAAGCTTAATTTTTATATTTTCAATTCTTCGTGTGTCAATTTCTGCATTTCCTATTCGATTTTATGTTCATCTTTCGATTTTGATTTTACCCGAATATTCACGATTTGTTATGTTCATTGTTGACTTAAAATTTGTCTGATGTTGAAAGTCAATATTGTCAGGTTTTCTGATTGGGTTGTTGATGTTGAAAGGATTTTTACTTGAAAATTCGTATGAATTGCTTAGAATTATTTTACATGTTTAGTTGTGTAAAACAAACAATTAAAACAGATTTCGTTTTGTCAGAAAAATGTGTAAAATATCATCTCAGGTGGGACTCGAACCACAACCTCCGGAATTAGGAAGTCCGACGCGCTATCCATGCGCACTGAGACTCGTAAAAATATTTACGATATAAGCTATTTTATATTTTCATTGTTCGATTGTCAATTTTTGCAAATCCATATTCTCATTTATTGTCATTTTCGATTTTGATTTACCCGAATATTCGCACGTTTGTTTCATGTTAATCTTGTTGACATTAAGAAAATTTGTCTGCTGATTGAAAACGTCAAATTATGTCAGGTTTTCTCTTATTGGTGTTGATGTTGAAAGATTTTACTTTGAAAATTGTAGAATTGCATTAAGGAAATTCATTATATGCATGTTCAGTTGTGTAAACAAACAATAAAACGATTTTTTGTCAAAAAAATGTGTAAAATATCTCTCAGGTGGGACTCGAAACCCACACTTCCGATTGAGTCCGCGCGCGATCCATTGCGTCCACTGGACTCGTGAAAATATTTACAGATAAAGCTAGTTTTAATTATTTTCAATTCTTGTTGTCATTTCTTGGCATCCATATTTCAGATTTAGTGTATTTTCGATTTGATTTCCCGATATTCACGATTTGTTCATGTTTTCATATTTTGACTTAGAAAATTTGTTGACTGTTGGAAAAGTCAATAATATTGTCAGGTTTTCTTTATGGTGTTGATGTTGAAAGATTTCTACTTGAAAATTCGTATAATTGCATTAGAAAATCATTCTAACATGTTTGTAGTGTAAAACACAACAATAAAAAGATTTCTTTGTCAAAAAAATGTGTTATACTATTCATTCTCAGGTGGGACTCGAATCCCAAACTCCGGATTAGAAGTTCGACCGCTATCATTGCGCACTGAGATCGTAAAAATAATTTACGATATAAGCTTTGATATTTCAATTCTTCGTTGTCAATTCTTCATTTCATATCGTTTATGTTCATTTTCGATTGATTTACCCGATATTCACGCTTTGTTCATGGTTTATCTTGTTTGACATTTAGAGAATTTGGTCTTGATGTTGAAAGCAAATATTGTTCGGTTTTTTTGATTGGTGTTGATGTTGAAGATTTTACTTGAAATTCGTATATTGCATTAGGAAATTCATTTATACATGTTTGATTGTGTTAAACAAAACATAAAAGCAGATTTCTTTTGTCAAAAATGTGTAAATATCTTCAGGTGGGACTCGAACCCACCTCCGGGATTAGAGTCCGACGCGCTATCATTGCGCAACTGAGACTCGTAAAAATATTAATGATATAAGCTAATTTTATATTTTCAATTCTCGTGTCAATTTCTTGCATTTCATATTCGATTTATGTCACTTTTCGATTTGATTTACCCCGATATTCACGATTTGTTATGCTGTTTTTTGTTACATTAGAAATTGTCCTGACTGTTGAAAGTAAAAATTATTGTAGGGTTTTCTTTGATGTAGGTGTTGAGTTGATAAGATTTCTACTTTTGAATTCGTATAATGTTGCAATTAGAATTAATATATACATGTTTAGTTGTGTAAACAAACAATAAAAAACAGATTTTTTGTCAAAAAATGTTGTAAAATATCATCTCAGGTGGGACTCGAACCCACACCTCGGTTTAGAAGTCCGGAGCGCTTCATTGCGCCACTGAGATCGGTTAAAAAATTACGATCATAGCTATTTATTTTTCATTCTTTGTTGTCACTTTCTTGCATTTCATATTCGATTTATGTGTCATATTTCGATTGATTTACCGATATTCACGATTGTTCATGTTTTCATCTTGTGAACATTAGAAATTTGTCTGACTGTTGAAAGTCAAAATATTGTCAGTGTTTTCTTTGATTGGTGTGATGTGTTGAAAATTTCTACTTGAAAAGTTGTATAATTGCATTAGAAAATCATTTATACTTTTAGTGTAGTAAAACAAACAATAAAAGCAGATTCTTTTGTCAAAATGTGTAAAATATATTCTCAGGTGGACTCGGAACCACAACTCGGATTAGAGTCCGACGCGCTATCCATGCGCACTGAGCTGTGTCGTAAAATATTTTCGATATAGCTAATTTTATTATTTTCATTCTTTCGTTGTCAATTTCTTGCTTCCATTTCGATTTATGTCATTTTCGGTTGATTTACCCTGATATTCACGATTTGTTCATTTTTCATCTTGTTGACATTAGAAATTTGTCTGACTGTTGAAAAGTCAATATTGTAGGGTTTCTTTGATTGTGTGTTGATTGTTTGAAAGATTTCTACTTGAAAATTCGCTATGATTCATTAGGAAAATTTCATTATAGATGTTTAGTTGTGTTTAAACAAACGCATAAAAGCAGATTCTTTTGTCAAAAAAATGTAGTAAAAATATCATTCGGTGGGACTCGGAACCCACAACCTCCGGATTAGAGTCCGACGCGCTATCCATTGCGCACGAGACTCGTAAAATAATTTACGAGTATAAGCTTAGTTATTTCAATTCTTCGTGGTCAAATTTCTTATGTTCCATATCGATTTATGTCATTTTCGATTGATTTACCCGAAATATTCAACGATTTGTTCATGGTTTATTTGATGACATTTTAGAAAATTTGTCTGGATGTTGAAAAGTCAAAATATGTGTCAGGTTTTCTTTGTTGGTGTTCGATGTTGAAGATTTCTTATGAAAATTGATTTATATTGCATTTAGAAAGTCATTTATACCATGTGTTAGTTGTGTAAAACAAACATTAAACAGATTTCTTTGTCAAAAAATGTGTAAAATATTCTCTCAGGGTGGGACTTCGAACCACAACTCCGGATTAGAAGTCCGACGCGCTATCAATTGCGCCACGAGACTCGTAAAATATTTACGATATAAAGTAATTTTATATTTTGCATTCTTCGTTGTCATTTCTTGCATTTCCATATTCGTTTTGTCATTTTCGATTTGATTTACCCGAATATCACGATTTGTTATGTTTTTAACTTCTTATTGACATTAGAATATTGTCTGGATGTTGAAAGTCAAAAATCATTGTCAGGTTTCTTGATTGGTGTTGATGTTGAAGATTTTTACTGTTGAAAATTCGATAATTGCATTAGAAACTTTATTTTTACATGTTAGTTGTTGTAAAACAACAATAAAAGAGATTTCTTTTGTCAAAAAATGTGTAAAATTACAGTTCAGGTGGGACTCGAAACCACACCTGCGGATTAGAAGTCGTACGCGCTTTGATCCATTTGCGCCACTGAGACTCGGTAAATATTTCGTTAAGCTAATTTTATATTTTCATTCTTCGTTGTCATTTCTTGCATTTCATATTATTTATTTCGATTTTTCGATTTGATTTACCGATATTCACGATTTGTTCATGTTTTCATTTCGTTGTTGACATTAGAAATTTGTTGCTTGTTGAACAAGTCAAATTATTGTCAGGTTTTCTTGATTGGTTTGTTGATGTTGAAAGATTTTCTACTTGGAAAATTCGCTATATTGCATTAGAAGAATTCATTATATACATGTTTAGTTGTGTTAAAACAAAACATAAAAGCAGATTTCTTTTGCAAAAAATTGTGTAAAATACATCTCAGGGGGGACTCGAAACCGACAACCTCCGGTAGAGTCGACGCGCTATCCATTTGCGCCACTAGACTCGTAAAAAATATTATACGATAGAAGATAATTTGATAATTTTCAATTCTTCGTGTCAATTTCTTGCATTTCCATTATTCCATTTATTGGTCATTTTCGATTTTGATTTACCCGACTATTCACCGATTTGTTCATGTTTTCTCTTGTTTTTGACATTAGAAAATTTGTTCTCTGGACTGTTCGACAAGTCAAAATATTGTCAGTTTTCTTTGATTGGTGTGGGGATGTTGAAAGATTTCTACTTGAAAATTCGTATATTGCATTAGAAATTATTTATACATGTTTAGTTGTGTCTAAACAAAACAATAAAACAGATTTCTTTTGGTCAAAAAATGTGTAAAATATCAGCTCAGGTGGAGACTCGACCCACAACTCCGATTAAAGTCCGACGGGCGCCTTCCATTGCGCACTGAGACTTCGTAAAATATTTACGATATAAAGCTAATATTTATATTCAATTTCTTCGTTGTCAATTCTTGCAATTCATATTCGATTTTATGTCATTATTCGATTTGATTAACCGAATATTCACGAATTTGTTCATTGTTTTATCTTCGTTGCATTAGAAAATTTGTTGATGTTGAGAAGTCAAGATTATTGTAGTTTTCGTGATTGTGTTGATGTTTGAGATTTCTACTTTGAAAAATTTATCGGTATATTGCATTAGAAATTCATTTACATGTTTAGTTGTGTAAACAAACAATAAAAACGATTTTTATGTCAAAAAAATGTGTAAAATTCATCTCAGGTGCGGACTTCGAACACAACTCCGGTTAGAAGTCCGACGGCTATCCATGCGCCGAAGAACTCGTAAAAATATTTACGATATAAGCTAATTTTATGATTTTCAATCTCGTTGTCAATTTCTTGCATTTCCATATTCGTTTATGTGATTTTCGATTTGATTTACCTCGTATTCCCGATTTGTTATGTTTCATCTTGTTGCATTAGAAAATTGTGTGACTTGTTGAAAGTCAACATATTGTCAGTTTTCTTTGATTCGTGTTATGTTGAAAGATTTCTACTTGAAGTCGTTATAATGGCATTAGAAAATTCATTTTACATGTTTAAGTTGTGTAAACAAAACAATAAAACCAGAATTTCTTTGGGGCAAAAAAATGTGTAAAAATAATCATCTCAGGTAGGACTCGACCACAACCTCCGGATAGAAGCAAGTCCGACGCGCTAGGCCAGTTGCGCCTGAGACTCGTAAAATATTTCGATATAAAGCTATATTTATATTTTCAATTCGTTTCGTTGTCAATTTCTTGCATTTCCTTGATTTTGTCATTTTCGATTTGATTTACCGAATATCACGATTTTGTTCATGTTTTCATCTTGTTTGACATTAGAAAATTTGTCTTGACTGTGGGTTGAAAAGGTCAACATATTTGTCAGGTTTTCTTTGATTGGGTTGATGGTTTGAAAGATTTCTTACTTGAAAATTGTTAATCTTGCTGTAGAAATCAGTTTATAAATGTTTAGTTGTGGTAAACAAACAATTAAAGCAGATTCCTTTTGTCAAAAAATGTGTAAATATCATCTCAGGTGGATCGAACCCACAAACCTCCGGATTAGAAGTCCGACGCGCTTCCTTGCGCCACTGAGACTCGTAAAAATATTTCGAGGTATAAGCTATTTCGTATATTTTCAATTTTCGTTTGTCGATTTCTTGCATTCATGTCGATTTATGTATTTTCGGTTTGATATTACCCGAATATTCACGATTTGTTTCTGTTTTCATCTTGTTGACATTAGAAATTGTTCTGACTGTTGAAAAGTCAAATATTTGTCAGGTTTTCTATTGATATTGGTGTTTCGATGATGTTGAAAGATTTCTATTGGAAAATTGTATAATTGCATTAGAAATTCATTTTACATGTTTAGTTGTAGTAAACAACAATAAGCGATTTCTTTTGTCAAAAATGATTGTAAAATATTATTCTAGGTGGACTCGAACCACAACCTCCGGTAGCAAGTCCGACGCGCTATCATTGCGCCACTGAGAACTCGTTAAAATATTTACGATATAAGCTAATTTTATATTCTTCAATTTCTTCGTTGGTCAATTTCTTGCATTTTCCATATTCGATTTTATGTCCTTTTCGATTGGATTTACCCAATATTGTCACAGATTGTATGTTTCATCTTGTTGACATTAGAATTTGTGCTGACTGTTTGAAAGTTCACAAATATTGCAGGTTTTCTTTGATTGTGTTTGATGTTGAAAGATTTCTACTTGAAAATCGTATATTGCACTTAAAAAATTCATTATATAACATGTTAGTTGTGAAACAAAAATAAAGAGCAGATTTCTTTTGTCAAAAAATGTGTAAAAATATCATCTCAGGTAGGGACTCGACCCACAACTCCGGATTAGAAGTCCGAGGCGTAGGCCATTGCGCCACTGAGATCCTCGTAAAAAATATTGTTCGATAATAAGCTCAATTTTATATTTTCCATTCTTCCGTTGTCAATTTCTTTGCATTTCCATATTCGATTTATGTCATTTTCGAGTTTGATTTCACGAATATTTCACGATTTGTTCATGTTTCATCTTGTTGACATTAAAATTTGTCTGACTGTTGAGAAAGTTCAAAATATTGTCAGGTTTTTCTTTGATTGGTGTGATGTGAAAGATGTCTACTCTGAAAATTCGATATATTGCATTGAAATTTATTTTATTACATGTATTGTTGTGTTAAAACAAAACATAAAAACGATTTCTTTTTGTCAAAAAAATGTTTGTAAAAATATCATCTCAGGTGGAACTCGAACCCACAAACCTCCGGAATTAGAAGTCCGGACGCAGCATATCATTGGCCACTGGACTCGTAAAAATATTTACCGATCATAAGCTAATATTTTATATTTTCAAATTCTTCGTTGTCAACTTTCTTGCTTTCCATATTCGATTATGTCATTTTCGGATTTGATTTACCCGAATATCTCTCACCGATTTGTTCATGTTTTCATCTTCGTTGAACATTAGAAAATTTGTCTGACTGTTGAAAGTCAAAAATATTGTCAGGTTTGTCTTTGATTGTGTTGATGTTGAAGATTTGCTACTTGAAAATTTCGATTATTGGCATTAGAAATTCAATTATACATGTTTAGTTGTGTAAAACAAAACAATAAAACAGTTTTCTACATTTGTCAAAACAATGTGCTAAAAAAATATCATCTAGGTGGGACTCGAACCACAACCTCCGGATTAGAAGTCCGAAGCGGCTATCCATTGCGCCGCTGAGACTCGTAAAAAAATATTCGTATAAGCTAATATTTATATTTTCAATTTCTTCGTGTCAAATTTCTTGCTTTCATATTCGATTCTATGTCATTTTCCGATTTGAATGTACCCCGATATTTTCACGATTGTTCATGTTTTCATCTCTTTGAATTAGAAAATTGTCTGACTGTTGAAAAAGTCAAATATTGTCAGTTTTCTTTGAATTGGTGTGATGTTGAAAGATTCTACTGTGAAAATCGTTATTCATTTAGAAAATTCATTATATATACATGTTTAGTTGTTGTAAAAAAAGACAATTAAAAGCAATTTCTTTTGTCAAAATTGTGTAAAAATAATTCATCTTCAGGTGGGACATCGAACACACACTCCGGACATTAGAGATCCGACGCGATCATTGGCCACTGAGACTTTCGAAAATATTTCACGATATAGCTAATTTTATGATTTCCAATTCTTCGATTGTCAATATGCATTTCCATATTCCGAATATATTCATTTTCGATTTGATTCCCGAATATTTCACGATTTGTTCCTGTTTTTCATTCTTGTTGACATTAGAAATTTGTCTGATGTTGAAAGTCAAAATTTTGTCAGTTTTCTTTGATTGGTGTGATTGTTGAAAGAATTTCTACTTGCAAATTTCGTTATATGATTAGAAAAATGTCATTTTTATACATGTTTTAGTGTTGTAAACAAAACAATAAAACAGATTTCTTTTGTCAAAAAAATGTGTAAAATATTCATCTCAGGTGGACTCGAACACAACCTCCGGATTAGAAGTCCGGACGCGCTATCCATGCGCGCACTGAGACTCTGTAAAAAATATTACGATATAAGCTAATTTTATATTGCATTCTTCGTTGTTCAGATTTTTGCATTTCATATTTCGAATTTAATGTCATTTCGATTGATTTACACCGGAATATTCACATTTGTTCATGTTTCATCTTGTTCGACAGTTAGAAAATTTTGTCTGGAACTGTTGAAATCAAATATTGTCAAGGTTTTCTTGATTGCGTGTTGATGTTGAAGATTTTCTACTTGAAATTCGTATAATTGCATTAGAAAATTCATTTTATGACACTGTTTAGTATGTGTTAACAAACAATAAAAGCAGATTTCTTTTGTCAAAAAAAATGTGTAAAATATCATTTAGGTGGGACTCGAACCCAAACCTGCCGGATTTAGAAGTCGCGACGCGCTATTCATTGACCGCACTGCATCGGTAAAAATATTTACGATATAAGCTAAGATTTATAATTTTCAATTCTTCTGTTGTCAATTCTTGCATTTCCATATTCGGATTTATTGTCATTTTCGATTTGATTTACCCGGAATATTCACGATTTGTTCATGTTTTCATCTGGGTTGAATTAGAAAAATTTGTCTCTGACTGTTGAAAAGTCAAATATTGTTCAGGTTTTCTTTGATTGGTGTTGATGTTGAAAGATTTCTACTGAAAAATTCGTATTAATTGCATTAGAAAATTCATTTATACATGTTGCTTGTGTACAAGACAAAACAATGAAGCAATTCTTTTGTCAAAATGTGTAAAAATATTGAGCTCAGGTGGGGATCGAACCACAAACCTCCGGATTGAAGTCGACGCGCTATTCACATTGACGCCATGAGGACTCGTAAAATATTTACGATAATAAGACTAATTTTAGTATTTTCAATTCTTCGTTGTCAATTTCTTGCATTTCCAATATTCGATTCTATATCAGTTCGATTGATTACCGGAATATCACGATTTGTCATCGTTTTATTCTTGTTTACTATAGAAAATTGTTTGTCTGATGTTGAAAAGTCAAATTGTGGTCAGGTTTTTCTTGATACGGTGTTTATGTTGGAAGATTATCTACTTTGAAAATCGCTATATAATTGATTTAGCACAAATTTCTTTATATGTTTGTTGTGTAAACAAAACAAATAAAACAGATTTTCTTTTGTCAAAAAATGGTGTAAAAAGATCATCTCGGGGACTCGAACCAAACCTCCGGATTGAGAGTCGGACGCGCTATGCATTGCGCCATGAGACTCGTGAAAAATATTTACATATAAGCTGAATTTTATATTTTCAATTCTTCCGTTGATCAATTTCTGGCATTGTCATATTCAGATTTTATGTCATTTTCGATTGATTTACCCGAATATCACGAGTTTGTTCATCGTTTTTTCATCTTGTGTTACATTAGAAAATTAGTCTGACTGTTGAAAAGTCAAATTATTGTCAGGTTTTCTTTGATTGGTGTTGATGTTGAAATGATTCTGCTACTTGAAATCGTGTATAATTTGCATATAGAGGAAAATTCATTTATACATGTTAGTTGTGTTAAAACAAAACCATAAAAGCAGATTTCTTTATGTCCAAAAATGTGTAAAATATCACTCAGAAGTGACTCGAACCACAACCTCCGGATTAGAAGTCGACGGCTATCTTGCGCCATGAGATCGTAAATATTACGATATAAGCTAATTTTATATTTTCGAATTCTCGTTGTCAATTTCTGCATTTCCATATTCGATTTATGTCATTTTTCGATTTTATTTACGAATATTACGATTTGTTCATGTTTTCATCTTGTTGACATTAGAAAATTTGTCTGACTGTTGAAAAGTCAAAATTATTGTCAGGTTTTCTTTGATTGGTGTTGATGTTGACAAGATTTCTCTTGAAAATTCTATAATTGCTTAGAAATTCATTATATACCTGTTTTATTGGAAA